>BSBK01012750.1:0-185356 GCA_027943335.1 Chamaecyparis obtusa
TAAATACTTTTACATATAGGGGATATTACATAATGCTTCCTTTAAGCTTCTATGAGCATCCAGATGCATCCGAATGCACCCAGATGCCTAGGACAAAAAGGGTATAAGTCACAAATCTATATTAAATTTGTTAGTAGTCTGCTCATCCATATGCACCCGGATGCCTAGACGAAAGAAAAAAGGGTACTAAGTTACAAATCTATATTAATGTTTTTTTGTAATCCTCTCATCTTGATACAAATTAGTGTTGTTTAACTTTAAATACACAACCCATGATCACCTTTTGAATATTTCAAACTAGCATGGAAAGATCTAATATTAACTCATTGAACAAATTTGGAATAAGGAAAATTCACAATGATAGTTGAAACCTCTGTCTAGTTGATGTATGAATGTGCAAAATAATAGATATAGAGATGATCCTACAGTTGAAAGATCAATCTTGGGTATGGCCTAACAAATGAAATATTATGATTTGTAGGTACCACAATTACATTTTATAAGGCTGGATAGAATATTTATTCCCAAAAATATTCATAGAAATCTCAATACAAAAAGATTGTGAATTATTGGATAAATATGCTAGAAAAAATTATCATAAAAAATGAAATATAAATCATACCAAATAAGAGCACAATGAGAAATCGGGACCAATTTTTGGTCAAAGCATGTAATAAGGTCAAGGAAAGGCCATTTGTGATGTTTTTGAGTCTATTCATGTTTGTCATGTTCATTTAAATCCATTTTGCAAGGCTATAAGGCCAAATTGCTTTATAAAGCCAATCAAGACCTAGAGGGTCAAAGTGATCAAAGTATTAAAAATAGGTGGATAGAGCATAGAAATGGTGTTTATAGATTATTTCAATCATGTTGATCATATTTGCAAAGTTTCGGGGGTCATAGTTGCAAAGATGTGAAAAGTTGCATCAATATTGCAAAAGTTGTCAATGATAATTTTGCAATATTTGCATTAACAAATGGTCTAACAAATGACCAACATCTAGATGGTTTAAAATATGGTTGTAAAAATCTCAAACTACCTTGGAAAGGTTCAAATATCCCTTTGGGTCGGGGGTAAGGAAGATATGTGAGTTTGAAGAATGAAATTCAATGAAAATGACGTTTTAACATTCCAAATTGTTGTTACCTTGTTGTTCCACTGTTTGTATAATCCTTGGATGGATTGATTTTTTCCCGAGACCTATTGGAGATAAAATTTTGGTGTATTATCTTTCATTTGAATTCAGTTAGAAGTTCTTCCATGGAGTATGGAAGAAAATCCATTAATGTTCTTCAAATCAACATTCAAATTTCAAACCATCTTCATTACCATTATTCAAATTTTGTTTGATATCCTTGTTTTGCACCATTAAAAAAATCATATCTTCTTGTATTTATTAGCCTTTTGGATTATCTTTATATTTAATTTGGATTGAGATCAAAGCATTTTGTATTATGGTGGAGAACTTTGATGCCCTAAGACTGAGTTTTATATTGATAATTGTTAAAAAATCAGGAAAAGTCATGTTGCAAGGAGTTGTACAGCCAAGTATGACCTATCAATGATAGGATACCTATTGTATTTAATACATAAATGAATTATATTTCATTTGATTCCAGTCTCATTGATTTTTATGGAGAATTTATTGAGTTATGGTCATTTTTGTAAAGACAACTTATTCAGAAAAATGACTTCCAGAATCTGAAGTTAGTAAATGTGTTGGTGCAGCCATGTATGGTCAATTATGGACCTGAAACTTGGTGTATGGATATTTTATTATGTTATGAATAAACTTCTTTCTTTCTAGAAAAATTTATATTGTGATTTGAAGGGTCAAACAAATCAATTTCTAAAAATTGTCATGTCATGTGAGTCAAACAATTTTCTCCTTTTCTTTATTTGGAGTTAGTTCATGCTTTGGGGATATCTTAAGGATTTTATTCTATAGTTCCAAGGTATTTTGGAAATCTTTGTGAGTCATGTACATTTGTGTTGAAAGGAGCCTTCAAACTTTATAAGAATTGGTCCAACACAGTAGTAAGGGGATTGTATTTGGGTTGACAGCATAGTGTGAAGTTTTTGGGAGTTATGTTGAGGAAGTATAGTGCTTGGATGGTGGAGAATGTTAGGAAGGTGTATGAACACCAAGTTTTTCTTGGGTCCAATTGATATTATAATCTTTGTCTAGTCCCAGTTTGATCTGCAACAGTCCTTCCATGACTTGGAGTTACTTTCACTTTGATGTAACAGTAAGGTTCAACTACATATGATCAGTGGATGAAAATCTCATGGAATGTTTAGAGGGATCAAAAGTTATTTGAATATGAGTTATCTCAAAATAGAGTCTACAAGTTATACATTATGGTCAAACAAGGGGATGCATGAGTACAGTCACATTGACATCATGTTCTTATTATGGATAGTGCCTTTGATTCAGAGGGTTGGGTTAGTTGTGAGAAGTTTTTTGTGATAAGGATGTGTAGGGGTAAAGATTTGTTTATGAATTTCATGTGGGTGGCAAGGTGTTAAGGAGGATAAGGGTAGGGTTGTATACAAGGGTGAAGAATTTGTGCACAATAGATAGAGATTAATTTTATTGATTGTTAAAGGGGATGTTGAAGGACATTTGTGAGTCCTTTTGGGTCAGTGATAAAGAATGTTAGTGTGGAACCTTGGAAGGGTCTTTTGAAGGAGATGGTGAATGGACAAGTAAAAAGAGTCCTTAATCTTGTTAGATGCATCAAATCCATGCAGTCTTGAAGGGATGTTAGGGTCAGGAAGTACCCTTAGGAGTGCGCGTGTGAGTAGGATGCTTTGCATCAATCTCCACCTATTTTCTATTCTACTTTTTTGTAGAAGTGTGCGTGTGAGTAGGAAACATAGTATCCAAGTTATGCCCGTAGAGCATTGTAGAAGTAGTAGAGAAGGCCACCAAAGCATTTGATGGATCAAATTGAGAAAATGGCTTGTAATCTAGAAAGATACAACGGAGATGAGAAGTCATGATGTCATTCGTCTATAGTTAATTTCTTTAGGGTAAATTCTTATGTTCTCTTTTTTCACGTGTTTTTTATTTATTTGCTTGTGAACTTTTAGTCCATGCAACTACTTTACCACTTCAAGCATTTAAGCAGGCATAAGAATGCCAAGTAAACCTAATTACAAGCATAGTTCCTTATAACATTAAGTAGTAGTAGATTTCACTTATATACAATTTAAAACTTTAAAGAATCATCAACATTATTTAGTACACCATTGTCTTGTGAATCATGTTGGTTATATATTGCTAGTAGCACATAATGGGTATGGAATTTGGCTTATAAACATTATATGTATGCCAACATGTTTGAAATTTCTTGATGATTCAATGGTGTAGATTACTGGTACAAAACATTAAGTAGGATGTAAATCCATGTTGGTGAATCATGTGGAAAATTTATGTTGATTATGGTTTATGCTTCATCAATTATATTTATGGAAAATTTATGGTTTATATAACAGATATACAAAATTACAAAAGGGTTTATGCTTCATCAATTCCTATCATTTTGTTTTATTTCCACCTAGACTGTCCAACCTGCTTCTCCTTCCATCCATCATAGAACTTTGTCATCCTAAATGATAAGTATTGACACGGTTGGAATGTTTTCATGATTTTGATTGACCATCGAATTGGTAGATAATTTTCTATAGGAAAATTATCAACTAAGAGTTTGTAGCTCCCTATTTGAACTATCAAAAATTTTAATGGAACTCTAGAATCTTTGATAACTTTTCTTCTCTCAAATCTCTGACAAAAAAGTTGTTTTGTTTATAGGAATGGAATATAGGTATTTGTGGAAGTAGCCCTTAATAAACCACCATAATACTTCCTTATTATACCTCTGTAGTAATGTAAACAATTATAAAAAACAAAGCATTCACATCTTGGAATCTATGGTGAAATCTTCCATTACTAAACTCAATTTTGTACAATAAGCCACAAGCCAAACATAGAAGACAAATTTTTAATGAAAACCTTATTCATGCATAATACTCAAGATTATGTAGTTGGAATCAATCTTCACTGGAGAATTCTTTTGAACTAAGTAGACCTCTAATTTTGCATGTTCTCTAACTTAACATCTCATATCTAGCTGTCATCCTTCTTATGTGCTATGGAAAAATGATCTTTCATCATTGATTACAAAGTTTTGCATATTAGCCCAATCTAGTTTTACACATTTAGCACCATGTTTTAAAGTCCCTTTCATCACTCTGGTTTATCAAGACTCTACAAGATTCCAAAGGTATATGCTTTGGTTTC
The DNA here is from genome assembly GCA_027943335.1 of Chamaecyparis obtusa. NCBI lineage: Eukaryota > Viridiplantae > Streptophyta > Pinopsida > Cupressales > Cupressaceae > Chamaecyparis > Chamaecyparis obtusa. Next base: position 4,308 of record BSBK01012750.1, read on the forward strand.
TAATGAGAAGAATATAAGAAACCTGATAGGAACAATTGAACATGTACCTTTATTGAAAGTGATGATATAATAGTTTCTGATCATGAGCATGTGATTAATGTACTTAAGAAAATTACAGAGGAATCTAATACAATCCTCTTAAAGGAGGTTGTTGAAAAAGTTGTCAAGGATATTGATACTGACTTGGTTCAATTTCAAACAAGAACTAGCATCCATGTCACTGACAGGGGTCAGGGGACAATTATCATTGTCAAGGCATCTAAACTAACTAATGTTGCAAATACTGATGGATGACAAGGCAGTGATATATTGGCTACCAAGTCTTGGATTAATATTACAACAATACCTTTCTTGTTGTGAGCTCTTATATGTCTATCAATATCATTTGTTTTCAATTCTCTTAATTTCTGACTTCCATGGTTTCTTGGAGCAGAACCAATTCATACGAGTACAACCAATTTTAGTTTCTAAGGAAGATTACTACTAATATCTGAAATATTTATTCTTGTTGTTGCTAATCTGTGAGTTGGATTTCACTTTATTGTATTCAATTCTTCTCAGAACTTTGATGCATGCATTTCTACAATAGAAAGAAATATTGGAAACTTGTTTCTTTTTGTTGTTTAGGTTCAAAATTTATATGTAATCCAATAGAAGAATATCTTGCAATGCTAATTCAAGGTTCACACTAATTTGAAATAAAAATCTCTGCCAACCAGTAATCTTCATTCTTAAGTAAGCTAACCATTTGATGAAATTTCTCAGAGTTGTATGATTTTGGGTGATAATCTAGCAAGGGGTTTTGTGTTAGTGATTCCTTAGTGGGGTATGCCACAATCCTAATGTTAAAATTTGAGTCAAAAAACATAGATACTTTAATAGTGGATGGCTATCTTATTTGCCTAGTTATAAAATCTTTAGAATTACCATGGCTTACATCAGATGGTTGGTTGTGTTGGAGTGTGTGAAATCACAATTACATTGTTGATAATTGGCAAGGGATGGATACTAAATCATTACATGGTCTTGTAGACATGAGTGACATCATCTAAGGCCTGATTTTCAGTTGGTATGATTTTGGTCTGATTTATGATAGTAGCATTAAATTGGTATGATTTTGGTCTCATTTTGGGATGATAATGCTCCAAACATGACGTTAACCAGTGGTGACACTTTTTAAATCTTAAGTTTTCATATTGTGTTGATGTTTTTCTATTTTTGCATTTGATTATTTGAGAGTTTTGGATGAGAGTTTTTTTATTCATCTCCATACTGTGTTGATGTTGGATGTTTCAAAGTTGATGTTTTGTTGTTTTTGTATTCACTTCACAACTTAGTTTGTTACAGAACACAATGTCAGCAAACTGTAGCAATAAACCGACATATATACTTGTTCCTCTCACCACAAAGAACTTGTACTATCCAGATGAGCGTCTAGTGGGAGGCATTTCAGAAAGAACAACATAAAGGTGACCTTGCATTTTCTTAGGCCTCTCAATTGTTGTCGTGTAAACATTATGTTTTATTTCATATATATTGTTAGCAATCTATACAATCTAATTGTGCATTGTGTTTACTGCAGCGCATTCCCCCAGCAATTTTGTCATAGTTTTTAAACGATCCAAATGAACATGTGTTATTACAAGGCCTAGATGGGCAAGAGTCTAAAGATATAAACACGAATTCAAGCACATATCAAAGTTATATTTTAAGGTGAAGATATTTAATAGAACACCACTGATCATATTTTATGTATTACAAATTGTACATGCATTTGATTACATTATATTTTATTTCGTATATATTGTTAGCAATCTATATAATATAATTTTGCATTTTGTTTACTGCAACGCATTCCCCCAACATTTTTGTCATAGTTTTTAAACAATCCAAATGAACATATGTATTATAAGGCCCAGATGGGCAATAGTCTAAAGACATAAACACGAATTAAAGCACATATCAAAGTTATATTTTAAGGTGAAGATATCTGATAGAACACAATTGATCACATTTTATGTATTATAAATTGTACATGCATTTGATTGTACAAAATTAATTTTTTGCAAATGCCAAACTTTTTGTGGATGTTTTTGTTGGAGATTTGCCAGCAAGCCAGTGCTGACTGTATGTTTGTCATTGATGACAACATATGGTAAGTAGTATGCGTGGAAGACTTATGCAGTAATCTTTAAGTATATGTAGCATGGACATGTTATTAGCATGATATCATGGACGCAGAGAATAATTGTTAGTACAGATAGTTATGTAGCAGCTTATGTCAACAATGTTCTTGACAAAGTTACAAGCAGTGTTTTGTGAGTGATTGTTCATACAATTATCATAGAGCCTTGCGCGATTAGATATGTGATGGAGACATGTTAGTGATGTTATAATCATGGATACAGAGTCTGATGTGTATTAGAAGTGAAGTTATGTAGTCACTATTCACCAGTTGCAGTTTCATGTGTTTATTCAGAAGAGCCGACATAGATTATATTAGTACAGGAGTTGCGCCTATCATTTCAGTATGCGTGCTTGGATTAGTGATTAGAGAAGAGTTTAGAATGTTTTTTGAGAGTGAATGATGTAATTCAGCTTGAGGAGAAAGTATTAGTAAATTTGGTAGAGCCGACAGAGTGTAGCGTGCGTCTACACTTATTGATTTGGACAGGTCCCAGTTTGTGTTGCATGCTTAGTAGAGCCAACAGAGATGTTATTGGAGAGTTTTATTATTTCTCTCATATGATTTCAAGGTGGTTCTAACAGGCTGACTTGATTAAATCATTTAGAGGAAAGATACTTATAGCCGGTCATTTGTGATCACTAGAAGTGTGGCACAAAGATAAGAGCAGAACAGAGAGTGTGAAGTGTTGTGTCATCAAGAAGAGGTCTATGTGACAAAGAAGATTGATTGTGTTATTCATTAGAACTTATCAAGACAATAGGTCTACCTTGCAATTTGTCAAGATCTAGATATATTGTCTGTTATTTATAAGGTTGCAGCCTTCACCCCTTTGAGTAGTGAGCTCACAAACAGTGCGTCCTCACCCCTAACAAGGTCAATCATAAAAGAATCCTAACAGGGTCTGATCTTTGACTAGGTCATTGTACTTATTACATTGTAAAGATCAACTCCTAACAGGGTTGTAAGATCTTCTAACAAGGATCATTATACACTAGTACAATTCATTAGTGGGTGTCAATTCCCATTGAAGTTTTTACCTATTTGGGTTTCCCTATAACCAAAATATTGGTGTTGTGTTCAAGTGTTCTTTCATTGTGTTTATGCTTAATGTTTAAGTATACATAATTGGATAAAGAATTGAAACTTGTAGATAAGTGATTCACTCCCCACCCCCCTCTCAGTTATCTCTTGGGACCATTCCTAATAGTTTTAGGGACTGTGGCTAGGAATTATCTACGGCGATTGTGTACAATCAATTTTACAAACTGGGAACCAGATTCAAGTAATTTTAATTAGACTTTTCTTACAGCATTAAAAGCACTGGTATGTGGTCATTAAAAGAATATTTAATATAATGTCATCTACTATAGCCAATTTTTAGTGCAATTGCAATATTCTTCCTCTACTACAAGAAAAAGTGTTTTTAGGGCCTCACATGTTTCTTTCTTCCTATGTTTCTTGAAGGCCTTAGTAGTTTTAGGGATTCCTCTATTTTTATGGTAGCACAAAGTGTCCTTGGATGATGTGGGTAGGGTTGTGCAAATTGCAAAGGTCTTAAATTTTAACAATCATTATTTGTGTATTTGTTCTTTGGACACTCTGGCCCATTGTTTCACTTCATACTTCAACAAAAAGTACTATCATATACACATGTTCATGTTTGTTCACATACTAATTGCTTATAAACGTAGAGTTGCAAATTTTTCTTAGGCTTTGTCTTAAGGATTAAGAGATTTTTTTTGGTAGAACTACAAACCACCTGGATAGAAGGAGAGTGTTTTGCATTTAAGGTCCGCTCTCTTGTTTAACTATAAGATTATATATATCTGATCCATAGAAAGTCAAAAATAAGAAATTGGTCTTTTTAACTTCTTTTTCAGTCTGCTTTGTTTGGGATTTTTAGTGTGCTTGATCATTACCTATGTAATCTAATGTGTTATTTTTTTTTTCTTTTTGCGGAAATGTATTGATAAACTCAAAGAAAGGGATACATTTAATGTGTTAGATCCATATGATGGTATTGTCGTGGGTATTGGGTGGATTCACTCCTTGTCTATTGTACATGGAGTCAACTTGAAAGGAATTGGCGATGCAAATGTAAACATTTTAAAGGTCACAAGTAACGTACCCCTTTCTTACGAAGACAAAGCAGATGGGGCTATTCATCTAAAAGAGAAAGAGGGAACCTTACACGATGGCCACTAAAGTATTTGGCAAAAATGACAGTTGATCAACAAGTTTATTATGTGTTATTTGTTAGAAATTTTGGGTCATTGCTTTATATTACAATATTTTGAATGTGTTGTTTAGAGATTTTAATCATCAAGGTGTATTTGAAAGAGTTGGAAACTCTTAGACAACTTTGACATTTTTTTATTATATTTATGCATATACTCTTTAGACAACATTGACATTATAATTTGATATATATTTGCATTAATTTTTCTTATTGGAGATTACCTTTATTTATCATCGTGATGTTGAATCAATCTTTTAATTCTAGTCTGTCGTAGCTTGTTCATGTGTAATACTCTTATTTGCTTTTATGATTTAGTTCAAGTCTAATATTATGTTTTTTTTTGCATTTTAAAATTTAGTAAATTATTCATTTTGTAACTACATTTACTGCCAAATAACAGAAATGACCAAATAAACTACCAATTAAATGACCAAATAAACTACCAAATGACCAAATAAACTATCAAATGACCAAATAAACTACCAAATGATCAAATAAATGACCAAATGACCAAATAAACTACCAAATGATCAAATAAACTACCAAATGACCAAATAAGTGACCAAATAAATGACCAAATAAACTACCAAATGACCAAATAAATGACTAAATCAATGACCAAATAAATGGCTAAAATAGTTTAGTCATAAATTTGGTCACGAGATAAATGACCGGCAATAAACTACCACTGGTTACGTGACCAAATTTGGTCATTTATCTACAATTTTTGGTAGTTTATTTGGTCACATATTGCTATTTTTGTACTAGTGGAGATTTAGGGTTTATAATTGATGAAACATGCTTAAAGAAGAAAAAAGAAGGAATCTGGAATCGCGTTGGAGAAGAAGAAGATTGTGGATATAGACGAATTAGAGAAGGATACAGAGAAGAATAGATAATTGAATTGGTATGTTATTTTACTTCATTGGATCTAAATTAGCAAGGATAGTGGGAACTATAGATCATTTATTTCATGTTACTCTGTAACAATTTTGATAGTAAAATCCCTTATCGGGTGACCCTAATAGGTCTATTGTAAAATCCTCAAAACATGTGGCATTCACAAAAGAATGTTTAAAATCCTCTAACTAGGTTACTCCTAATAGGGTAAAGACTATAACAGGTCTAAGGGAAGTCCCTTAACTGGGTAGCATTTAACAATGCTTTTGTAACTGTAATCAGGTGAGCCTTTAACAGGGTAGGCTCTTAACCATGCATATTTTAGAAGAGTACAAATTTCTATGGACATTGTTTTCACACTGTGGTTCTCACCCTAATTGGGTTTCCATGAGATAAATACTTGTATTATTATTGCATGTACGACTTCATATGTTGCATGAATGCTTAATGTTGAGTTAAATGATAATTATGTTATAGGTTAAAACATATCTTAATCAATAAATTTATTAAAAAAGTATTGAGACTATGAAATTAAATTAAAGTTGATGATTATTGATTCATCCCCCCTCTCAATAATTGATTCTATACGTACACTCGATCACATCATCATATGGGCATTTTAGTATTAGTTTAAGTTGATGTTCTTGAATAAGGCTGAAGGAGCCCTTTTATTGCTTCTTCGTTTTGAATGTGAACATCACCTCCATTCTGCAACACCAATTCTCTGCTCTGTAATACGTACTCAATCCTTAAACCACCATCTCACCTTAATGAAATATTGAACCTCTCCACAATAAAAACATTTTGCCTCTTTGTGACCTTTTATTAGCATTCTACTCATGTCATCCTTCACATCCAACACAGTCCTTTATTTTTGCCTCATCATAAATGAGATTTGTAGTGAGTACCACTAACTTTCCAATCTTTGGTGATGATGGCATGAGGTTTCCCAAACCTAAGTGTTATTTATATTAAATAAAAAATCGCATTGACCCACATTGATGATTTCCCTCATTAATGACCAATTCTCTCGCTTGGACATAGCCACCATTTTACATAATTCCCCTATCTAATTCTTACACATATTAAATCCATGCTAAAAAAAAGACACCTAACCTTCATCATTTATATCACCTAATTACTAACAACATCATCCTTGTGTTGATAGTCCTTCATCCTAAGTTCCCCAATTTCATTCAAATTGACTACCCACTTGGATAACACATCAGCCTCCTTATTACCCAACTTGAAAATGTGACTTCCCATGTAATTGTCAAAGTGCTCTAATTCTTTATTTATTGCCAAAATACACTTCTATAGGTGGCATGCATTAATCTTCAAATTTATAACTATCTACGTAATAATCATTGAATCTCCCCCCAATTGGATCTTTTGAATTCCCAACTTTCTAGCCATGAAAATTGTCATCATTGTTGCTTTGGCTTCAACCACATTATTGGTCCCTAATTCAATTTTTTTTGCTATTATTGCTACTGTATTTCAATCCCAATCTCTAAAAATAACACCTACCCCTAAAGGGCTTGGGTTACCTTTGGAAGCCCCATTAAAATTAACTTTAAACCATCCTTCTTTTGGTTTCACCCAATACACCTCATCCTTATTCACCACATTCTTATTAACTAATAAAGCTCTTAAACCAAATTTAATCATAATACCTAGCCACTCTTTATGGATCCTACTATCTATAATCATGTAAGGCATCAAAAGATCCTACCTCTATGAAGTTGAGGTTCCTATCACCTCTTCAATCATTTAATCAGTCTTGTCTTGCAACCTATTGAAATTTTATTTCTTATCCAAAAAGATTCATCTATTTCTCTCCTTCCAGATCTCCCATATAAATATGGAAGGGATGACCACCCATATACTTGAAAGTGTTGGTTTCTCATACATCACTAGACATCCTTCAAAAATATCATTAACTATATTTTACAAAGGTCCTTACCATCCCAACTTGAGTTTAAGGTTCTCCCAACACCTAGCAACAACATTGCACTACACTAATAGGTGATCCATAGTTTCCTCAGCTGAGTTGCACATTACACAATTGGTTGGGTCAACAAAACCAAGTTTTTCTCGTTTCCTTATTATAATCCTTCCCCTCACAACAAGCCACACATGTGCACCAACTTTAGGCAAGAAATAATTATGCTAACATAGCCTTTTAGCCCAAAAATTCTCAACCTACTATTTATCCAACAATTGTTAGTCAATTTTAACCAAATAGTTTCCTGAGACACACCACACCACTTTGTCTTCTCTATTTTTCATGACAATATTACTATTTTGTAGCACTCCCTTCATCAACTTAGCTTGTTGCAAAGTCAAATCCTTAATATTCATCTCCTTCCATGTCCATTCCTCAACAAAGGTCCCTTGCTTCCTTTCCACATAGTCACCAACTTTATCACCCCATCTCTAAAGAAAAAAGGTTCTAAGAAAATTAAGTTTGACATTATCCCTTAAAATTGATAACCCTTCTCAATAGTCATCCTAGAATTTGGCATTAAGACCATTCCCATTTTCTATGTAATGTGATTAGTTATGATGGGTCTACATGTTATGGTAAAGTTCCATATGGAAGAACCTCTCAAAGGATTTTGAATAGTGAAAACTTTGCGGTTTTCAAGTGAGTCTAAATATTTTTCTTCCACAATCTTTACCCATAGTTGTTCTAGGTTAGCATAAATGCTCCACACTAACTTAGCCCCTATATCCTCATTCATTATTTTCCAAGCTCTTAACCCAACACCCCCCTTATCTTTTGACTTTCATATTTTGTCCCAAGATTTTAAAAAAAAGGATCCTTATCCTACTCATTTCCTCCATTCCAAAAAAACTTCTTCATTCTTTGTCCTATTGCCTTTATAATCTTCTTTTAGATCCTCAAACAAATCAAAGAGAATACTAGAATTGCATAAATCACAATATTTAGCATGATAATCCTACCTGCTGAAGTTATCCATTTACTCTTCTAGCCATCCATTCTACGAAAACAACTTTTAACCAAATCTTTCCAAACTTTTGTCCTATTTGCCCCATTAAAAAGAGGGATGCCAAGATACTTACTAGGAAGGGACCTAGCTTGCTTGTCCAAAATTATGCAAATTTCTTGTTATTTATGTAATGGAGCATTGATGAAAAATATTTCATATTTTCTCCAATTGATAAGTTGTCCTAAAGCCCTACCATATGAATCAAGGGTTTTATTTATCTCCCGAGCCTCTCTAGGTGATTCATCCCCTGCTAGAAAAGTATCATCAGTGAATTACAAATGGTAAATAGGATCTACCCCCGTAGCCACCTTTATGAAACTCCACTACCCCTCCATTCTTTTCTTTGTTATTAATCTACCGATCACTTTCACCATGACAATAAAGAGGAAGGATGAAATAGGATCCCCCTGCCTGATCTCTCTACTCACCTGAAAAAAAAAACCCTTAGGACTGTATGCACCCTAAAATGGTCGCCTAGACTTTGGGCCCCCATTCAACAATTTATCAAATCTCTGAATCAATATTTTCAAATATCAACAATATCAATTATATCAATTTCCTTGATCAAATCATAATCAATTCAATATTTCCTAAGGTTTGAGCCTTATTTAATTTAAAAGAGAATAAAAATAAAAATCTTATTTAATTAAGAGAACATGCTCCTTTTAATTAATTAAAAATCTCTTTTAATTAAATAATAAAATCACTTTATCCTAAGCCTTTATTTAATTAAAAAGAATTTCCTCCCCTTTTATTTAAATAAAAAATCCCCACTTTTCTTCTTATCCTATGTTGCACAAATAAAGCATTTAATTCTTATTTATAAAGAAAAATAAAATAAAAAATAAAAGAAAAGTACTTTTTGTCTCACATGGACATAAAGTAAATGCTTCTAATTTTTTTATTGGAGGATATTTGTGCACAAGGATCAAGCTTCCATTTTTCTCCATCGTTGATTAAGTCTTTTGCCTCTTAATCTCGATCGTCCATTGATTTTTCATTTTCTATAAAAGAAGAGCTCTCTTCCTCATTTTCATATCTTAAGTTTTTATGCTATTGTTATGCTACAGGTTTTCTAAGTCATCTTGAAGCTTTTGGAGACATTCTTGCATCAAGTTTTGAAGATTTGGAGCATCATTGACATTCATCTTGCATCTACATCACATCCTAGCTTGCATCATAGTTGAATAATCACGGTATCATTTCTTTTCATATTTTAGATTAATCTCACATAGTTTAATTAGAGGGTTTGTAACTCTTTCATTTCCATTTTCATAGCCTAATTTGCATACTTACATGCTCATCTTAGATTAATTTTGCATTGCATTGCATTTATTTGGTTTCATTAGAGATATTGGCATTGTTGCCCTTGTCTTTGATTTGGAATCTCTCATTGTGTGGTTGACGAGCAAGGTAATGAGTTTATAGCTCTAGCTGAGAGCAATTTTTCAAATCTTGCAACTCCATGCATAAAGAGCTATGGATCAATTTGTGAGGGCTCATTGTTGAGTTTTCTTGCATGTAAGGATTCATAGAAGTGTGGTCACATTTTCACCACACATTTTTTTGGCACCCACCATGGGGCAACCCACCTCTTGCATGCTAGTTTTGATTATTTTTGGTGCTAACCCTTGTGCAAATTTGTTTGGAGATGAAAAACCCTAGATTTGAAAGATTTGATCATATCTCCCAAACATCTTGGTGTTTTGGTTTGAAACTGTTTTTGCAAGTTGGTAACATATCAGAGAAGCTCCAAAAAAAATTCAGAATTTTTGGAGGTGATTTGTATTTTTTATGATTTTTTCTTGATTTTTCATAAAAAATTGATTTTTGGTGCAAATCAGTGTATTTTTTAGAAATTTTTACATTTTTGGAAAGGTCTTGAAATTATACGGGGGTCCATTCACTATGTTTTTAATTTAGAAATCATATCATAGCTCATTTGGTCAATTTATAAAAACTGGTTTGTTTTGGTAAAATGGGTCTCTAGGGCACAAATGAAGAGATTTTTCTAAAATTTTTACATTTTTGGAAAGCTCTCTATTTTTTGATAGAGGTATATTTTCTGTATTTTGGGTTTAGGGTCCAAATTCATGTGGTAAAAATCAGATCTTGTTGACTAGGTCAAATGCAAAAAAAATAAAATTTTGTGATGGGTATGCACTTATTTTTCATTGTTCATTGCATGATATGAGTTATCATTTGGATTATTTGCTAGTTATCATTGCTCCTAACAATTGATTTTCAGATCTAACCCTAGGGTTTGTATAAGTTGGATATACATTGCATATCTCGTTTGCTTGTTTTCTTGTCTTGTTCATTTGAAGGTGCTCTTGCTTTCATGGAAAATACTTAAAACAAAGCGTTGAACTTGAGGTACTTTGTTCCATCTCTACAACATTTAAATTTTGGGATTAAAATTGAACCTCTCATGTGTTTGGCTTGAGTGTTTTACATGCTTTCATAGAACACATTTCAATTGATACTCTTAATGGGAAATGAATGAACATAGATTTGCTTTCATACAAGTTTGTGTAAGTGAATGCTTGTGTTTAAACTTTAAGTAATTCTTGGTTCCAATATCAAATATCTCATTGAGTGATTGAGGGCATGGATTCATTCTTTGTTTACATAGGGAGTTAAATGCACCACTTTGTGGACTCACTCTATGTTTACTTGGAAAGTTAAATATTCCATTGTTCAACCCTTTTTCATTTGTGAGTAGTATTGATTAGCAGTCTTAGATTACTTGTGATTGATCTAGATTGCTATCTTGGGTTATTGGACTCGCTAATCCACCGGCCCCTCATTTTCACCCCGTGGTTGCAAGATCAGCACCACATTAAAGGGGAGGGGTCTACAAGAAAGAAGCGTTAATTGCTCCACTAGGCAACCCTTTTGTGCTTTTTGGAACTCACTTATTTTCTAAGGTGTGGACTCACTTTGAGTTGATGTGAAGAGTTAAATGTTCCACTTTTGGGCTCACTTTGAGTTGATGTGAGGAGTTAAATGTTTCACTTTTGGACTCGCTTCACATTATCTTAAAGGGTTAAATGTTCCACTTTTGGACTCACTTTGCATTTACTTGAAGAGTTAAGTGTTCCACCTTTAGTGTTCTAAATACTTTTGATAGTGAATTACTTAGTTTTTATTTCTAGAAGGCCTTCTTGGAGACACACCACCTCAAGGGACGACCTTAACTCCTGTGTTTCGGCAAAGTATAAATATCGGGAGGTGAATCCAAAGACACCTCTCTTGGGAATTGAGTTTGATATCACTCTTGGCTAAGCCTCAAAGAACTTTATACCTTTGAGAAGTGAAGGAGGAGATTTGGGTTACCATCTCCCTTTGGCTGTGTGATTTTGGATTCTTCTCATCTACAGATTTGGGCCTCACGTACCTTGCGTATATCGAGAACTCCTTTTAGAAAGCCATGTATATCCTTGTAGATAGCTTGTTAAGGTGTTGTTGTGTTCTATGTGCCTACTAAAACATTTTCAAGAACATACACAAGTAGAACCTTTAAGGAGTAGAAATACTAAGTCACTCTCTGTTCATGCACAAGGTTGCTTTGTCCCTTGCCCATTGCTTGAAGACTGTTTGCTTGAATTCCCTAGTTGTTGTTCTATGTGCTTGATCATCATTGCAAAATCTTTTGAAAAATCTAATTGGAATATTGAAACTGAGTTCCATCCTAGTGGGTTCTCCTTAGAAGGTTGGTCTTCCTTGGTTAGTCCAGATCTCAGATCCTAGGTGCTGTCGTGTTGCTCAACATCTCAATGAACATTATGGTATCAATTGCACAAGATGACTCTTAGTCTTCTTCTTTCTTCTCCATTTCTCATGTTCTTCTGAAGTCTTCTATTCCCATGAGAAATTCTTCTTCTTCTTGATTCTTTTCCTCTTACTATCTAGTCTACTTTCTTCTATTCATTTATTCATTTCTTCCATGATTGATTCCTCCTCTTCTAGAACCATGAATTTCAACTATCTTGTTAAAGAACCTCTCTTGAGAATAGATGATCTTGAACTCATTGCTCAATTTGAAGAGTATCTTTATTCCTCCAATAGTTCTTCCAAATATCTCATGGGTGATAAACTTATGGCAAAAATAAAATAAAAGATGATTAAATCAGATGCCTTTGCTAGGATCATAGACATGATCATATCACAACCTCCTTCTTCTAAACGTTCTTCATCATCTAAGTTTTCTCATTCTTCCTCATCTTCCAAATCTTATCATGACTCTTCTAAACATTATTCGCATTCTTCTTTATCCAAGTCTTCTTCTTCCATTAAGTCTTCAATTTCCTCTTCTTCACGATCTCGTTCTTCTACTACTTCTCCCAAGAGTCTTACTTCTCTTCAGAAGACATACCATAAAGAGCAACGTGATAGTCCTTATGATGTCTCTTCCACAAAGAGTGACACACCCACCTATGATGACTATGATGACTATGATGATGGACAATGTAGTGATACCCATGACACCTCTATTCCTAAGAGTCCTCCTAGTCATGTCCTTGTGCTTACTGCTAAAGGGTCATCCTATTGGGTAGATCGTGATGGTGATTTGTATGATTCAGATTTTGAAAGAAACTTTGATGAGTTTTGTGAACAATACCTTGATCATAATCCAGCTACTACTGTTGAGGAATATAAAATGCACCGTGCTGATTTGAAATGTAAATATTATAAGAATTCTTCCTCTAAGAATTCTCATGCTGAAAATAAAGATTGCACTCTCAAGCAAGATCATGTTAATGATGAACCTTTGTCTTATGATGGTTCCCTTCCATCCACTAATTCCTCCAATACCCATACATTTCCTAAAGCTTCTGAGTCTTCCAAATCTATCACAAATCCTTCATCCAACAAAGATCCTAATGCTTTTCATGCAGTTCCCTATAGTTATCCTCAAGGGCTACCTCTTAAAGAAACTCAAGCTAACCTTCACTTGGCTGCAAATACTTTCGATAATGCTAAACCCAAAGAGCCTAAGCCTTTGTGTGCTATAATGCCTACTTCAGCTGGTCCTTCACCATCTCTTCCAAAGTCTTCCATACAATTCCACCCTGCTTCCTTGTCCTTAGAAGTGGCTCCATGTCAAGAGGACTCTAAAAATGATGAATAAAAGAATATATAAAAAAAGATCAAGATCAAGAACCCTCCATGTCATCCAATTCTTTTTATGATGTCTCTTATCTATTTCATGGTTCTTTTGATCTTTTACGCTCTTCCACATTCATTTCACCATCTCCTAAGCAAGATCAAGCTACTACTTACATCGTTGAGCTTATTGATAATCAAATAACCTTACTACACTTGCGCTTTCCAAAGATGATACTTCCATTAAGGTTATTAACAATGGTGTTGTTACTTCCGATGTTAAACCTATTGAAAATCAAGAGAAAAATGATGTGCTTATGCTATCCAAAGCTCTTTGTCAAGATCAAAGTCTTCCATCTTCTTGTTCTACCACTCCATGTTCACTTCCACTTTCTTCTCTTCCTAAGTCTTCGCAAGCTTTGAATGATCCTATCAAAGAAGGTGCTCCTATTCAAGATGTGCATGATCCTGTTGAAAACTCTAATACTCACTCTAAAGATGCTGATATCCTTGGTTGTCATATAGATGTTGATCAAACTATTGATTATCCTTTTGCATCTTCCATGTCCATCCTTGGACCTAAAATAGATTCTTCTAGCTCAGATATTGCTTTCCATCCTCCCATAGAATAGTAGGTTAGGCCCATTAGAATAGTAGGGCCATCCGGCCCCTTACCTTATAATAGTAGGGGTAGGGGGGGTAGGGCCTATAGAATTTGAGGGAATAATAGAATAGTAGGGCATCCGGTTAACCATTCTAAAGTTAGGGGTAGGGCCAAATTCTAGACGTAACATTCATAATCACCATTCCCCCCCCCCCCACCCTCCTCCACCAATACTAAGGACTTCACGTCTTCCTTCCATCTTCGGCCCTTATGTCCCTTCACTTTCCCCTCCTAATTCTCCTAATTCATCATCTATTTTGGGTCCTTACGTCCCTCCATCTCCTATCTTTCCTCAAGATCAACATAGATGCATACCCTTGAATCTTTTTCATCCATCCACTCATCTAAACCAGTCATATCCTCCTTCTTCCACAAGTCTCAAGTCTTTTGGAAGTAACTTGAATGTTCAATACAAGAAAAAGAAGCAATACAAGAATTCATCAAAAAAAGAAGATCACCATGTCTCCTCTAATCGACATGGAAACATAAAGTCAAAAGAGATATCTAAGAAGAAAATTACAAGACAAGTATGGGTTCCAAAATCCATCATTCAAGATATTCTCTCTAAGACATCAAAAAGAAATGAAAATCCTACGGCTATATGGATTCCAAAGTCTCTCTTAAGAGAGTCTAATATTGAACAAAAAGTGAAGTTGACATTCAAGCTCCCAAAAGCTTCCACTTCATCTTCTTCCAAAAATATTTTTCCATTCCATGCACCTGAATTGCAACCTCTGCTAAACATTCACCATATTCCTTCTCGTATTCCTTCATTCACATTTCCTCCACCCTCTCACCACCCTTCAAAGTGTGTGTTGATGTTGATCTTTCCTTCCTTTCCATCTACCCTTTCACAATCCTTCCATTCATTATCCTTCTACCTTCTTGTAGACATGGAAAATTGGCAAAGGCTTAAATCAATCAAAAGGTGCAATCAAATCATCAAAATAGCACGAAAAATCAATAAATGGAACAAAGGCAATTCAAATCAAAGAAAAATTCAATTAAATGATTAAATGATTAAATAAAGCTTGAAAAGGGGAAAAACACTAAGAAATTGATTAAATTCAATTAATGACATAGTTGTTGAAATGAAAAATCAAAATGAACCTCTTACCCTTCATGGCTAAATTTAATTACTTTAATTAATTAATAAATCATGAATTTCTCTCAACAAAGGAAAAAAGAGACAAAATGGACACAAATCACTCACTTTTGTTGAAATGGTCCAGCCTTTTGAAACCATTTAAATGTTTGTCCCCCAATTTAGGGACAAAGCAAAGCCAATTGACCTTACCCAAGCATAACCATGGTTATCTCACTCTACCCCCTACCCTTGGGAAAATCTTATAAATAGAAGGCATTTTGAGGCATTATTCATCCACTCCATATCTTTGAATTGCAGCAAAGCTCTTGCAATTTGCATCCACACCACTCACTTAGCATTTTCATTGATAATTAGCTTAAATTGTTGATCATTTTAGAGATTTTCTTATCAAATAGAGCTAGAATTTGATAATTAGATCTAGTTTGCATATTATTCTTAGTTCAATTCTCATAATTAGAGTGTCACTAGTGAGAATTTGCAGCTGAGAGCCTCACTTACTACTTCAATTTAGAGAACCATGAGATATTTAGATTAATTGTGCATTATTTAGATTAGTTTGCTTTGAATAGTGTAAATTCTTAGTTAATCTTGTAATTTCATGAAGGTGTAAATCACTCACACACAAATGGCACCCACCGTGGGGCTTTAGGCCTCAAATTTATCATAATTTCTACGTTATTTGCAAAATTTAGGCTAGAATTGCATGATTTTGCTCACTGTTTGCAGGTCACAGGAAAGAAATCACACCTGCCGGTAAAGAAATCACGCTTAAAGCAAAGAGATGTCACTTCCGAAAATTAAAATGTCGCCTGGAGTCTGAACAATCACGCTTATCAGCCAGTAGAATCACGCTTCTGGAGAAAGAAATCACGCCTACGAAAATTAAATTTTCACATCACGAACAAGCAGCTGATGCCTTTGGTCATTAAGATGTCGCCTGAAAAGAATTAAAAGCCGCGGCCGAGCAATGAGTTTACGCCTGGTGTAAAGGGAGTTTACTGCCTTTCGCATTTAATTTGTCGCTTTGAGTATTTCAAATGTCGCTTTGGATTAATTAAATGTCGCTTCTGTGAATTAATTTGTCACTTGAAATAAAGAATTTACGTGGTCGTTTAATTTGATATCGCACTTAATTACTTTGATCTCGCTTGAGCCCCTTTTGGTGACGCTCGCGGTTAAAGTACTTACGTCTTTATTAAATTAGATCTCACCTTTAGCATAGAAAATATCGCCTGGTTTAGCATTTATATTGTATCAGAGTGAATACTGTTGTCGCGTGTATTAAAGATTTCACGCGTTTGAAAAATTTGATATCGCACTTGTCTATTTTAATCTCGCTTGAGCCCCTTTTGGTGACGCTCGCGGTTAAAGTAGTCACGTCTTTGTTAAATTTAATCTCGCCTGCAGTCTGGATGATGTCGCCTGACTGTATTTTCTCTATTTTGTCAAAATAAGGACTGTATGCTAACTTTACTGTCATTTTTTTTTGTCTTAGGAGCATGGTCTGTCATAAGAAAGTGCAAAAACCAGAGAGAAGGCACAACTTAGAGGAAAAATTGATCTCTAAAAGGATAAGGAAAGAAAACCGGGTACATTCTACCTTTGTTCTCAACAATGATTTAGAGAAAGAAGTAGAATTATATGCTAAATACATTGCTGTTGTTGATGCTTACAAATGAAAATATGTCTCATTAAATTGGGAATTTAGTCCTTAAATTTGTAAGAATTTTGCAAGTATTTTGGTAAAAAAGAATCAAAAGCATAATCAATCATATCATTTTTAGCTTTGATTTTGGTTTCCCCTCACTTTGTTTGTATTGTGCTAACTAACTTGTTGGTGGAGGGAACATTTTGCTAAGGTAAGAGAAGGATTTGGAGAGAAAATAAAAAATCTACTACTTAAAAATGTGCCTAGCCTTTGCTAGCATCGTTTGAGGTATTTTTCTCATCAAGCTTGCACTTCCCTTAAATTGTGGCATTTTCAAAGTTCAAAACATAGTTTAATCATAAAAGGAAAAAATAAATACTTCAATTCTAAGAACCCCTTTGTCACGGGGTTGAAAAAGAACCAAATTGATTGTGAGTGTTTGGGATAAGGGAAAAGCAATAGGGATATGCTCTTCACTCTTTGAGTGAATCAAATTCCCAAACTTGCTCTACCAAATCCACTTTTCATGCTTTCAAATGAACATGTTTAAAACTTAGTGGGCTCGCCTCCCGAGATTGCCTTAGAAGGGCCGGTGAGAGGGACAGCCCAAAGTGGGATACACTTGCTTTTGCCGCGAGAATCCGACCCACTATAAAATGAAACGCGGGTATCCTTAATGGGGTACACGATAAAAGGATTTTAGCTCTTTCAAACTTCCTCTAGTAGTCCTAACGGATTGCGCAAAATCATGCTTTTGTGCATGTGGGAAGCCCCTTAACATAGTTGGGGGATGAAAAGCTAAGATCTTTTTTTAACGGAAAAAACTTACTACATAACGGTAAAATAGCAAAACTACCTATTAGAGCCATGTTTACGAACCAATTATGTGCTAGGTAGATTGTGTGGAAGCTATTCTTGTGTTAAAACCTGTGAAAACGTTAAAAAATATACACATTAGAGCATTCTAGGGATATGGTATCCAATTGATGTGTGTGTTGAGATTGTTTTTATTTTCAAACAAGATATTCCAAAGTTATTGATCAAAACACCATTAAAATTTTAAACCATTTAAAATTGATCAAAAACTTTTACCTTATTCCAAAAACAGCTTGTCAAGAGAAGAAAGTCAACATACCCTCAAAGTTTGTTCATGCCTGTTATTACAAGGTCACTCTCTATAAGGAAAGCATTACAAACAGACGGGACCTACAACGGAGAAGAGCTCCCATTTCCAAAGAACACTTTCATTACTTCACGAGTGACTGAAAAACCCGCTAAGGCAAAGGACATTAACAAGATGTTTAGTGGTACCCTAGGAAATATTGATCCCAACAACCAAGGGAACAACATGAATGGGGGTATAGATCCTAACAACAATCAAGGGAACAACATGAATGGGGGTATGGATCTTAACAACAATCAAGGAAATTCTAATAATGGAGGAAGAGATCCTAATTCTCAAGAGGCAAATTCACAAGGCAACAACTTATTTCCTCCTCATAATACAAACTTACCCCCAACTGCAGAAGAAGCCACGATTGAAAGAGCATTAGAGGCAAGACAATGTCCTTATTTCATAGAACTAATGAAAAAGACCATGCTTATGGATAAAGAAAAACACTTCATGGACTTAATACAAACGGGGGTAAAGCTACCTAAAGATTTTGACATAGAGCAATTAAAGCCCAAGGAAATAGAAGACCCTATGGAAGCAATGAGGGAACAATTCAAGGCATTACAAATGGAAATTGACAGTTTGAAACAAAATGGGGCTCCTAAGCCTTTCTCTATTGAAACCTTATGTCCTTTTCCATTCGATAAGAGTTTGGTCATGGTGCCTTTTCCCATTAATGTAACATTTCCTAAATATGAAAGGTATGAAGGAACATCTGACCCACATGATCATCTTCGGGGGTTTTGTGCATTAAGTCTTGAATTCATGCATGAATCAACCTATTTAATGAGACTATTCCCAAGAAGCTTGGGAGGAACAGCCATGGATTGGTTTTCAAAACTACCATCCGGCATAAAATCCTTTGAAGAGTTAGCATCTAAATTTGTGACTCATTACTCTTATAACATCAAACATGAGGTCACAATGATAACGTTATGTAACACAAAGCAACAAGATGGAGAAGCCTTTATCACATTCTTGCAAAGATGGAGGACTGCATTTGCTAGATATCCAAGAAGTGTACCGGAGAAAGAAAAAATGGATATCTTTATTAACGGTTTAAGAAGCGAGCTGAATTATAGACTAAGGATGCAATGTCCTAAAACCTTCCAAGATTTGATTGATAATGGAATTACAACGAAAGAAGTGTTGATTAAGAGTGGAGAGTTGAAATTGTACAAGGAAAATAAGAATAACTCTAACTCCAACAACAACAATACCAACAATAACAACAATCCAAATAAAAGTTGGTACAACAACAATAGCCGTTATGCTGCAAAGAATAACAACAAGGACATTGTTAATGATGGTGTAGTGGAATCCAGCAACTTGAAGGTGATTCCATTTGCCCTTACAAAGACACCAAATCAAGTGAATAATGCTAATCAAGCATATAATGCACCTGCCAACAACAACAACAATGCCAATAAGAATAATCAAGGAAACAAGGATCAAAACAGCAAGTATGATAAGTATTTGAAGCCCACTCCCGCAAGACACTTTACACCCTTGGGAGAATCACTTGAAACTGCATTAAAGGCTCTCATAGCTAACAATGTTATTACATTACCCGCTATTAAGCCTTATGAACCAGACCACAAGCCGGGTTGGTGGGATGCTAAGCATCATTGTGAATATCATAGGATTCGGGGGCACCCTACAAATGAATGTCTACAATTAAAGAATGTGGTGCAAGACTTGATAGATAATAACATAATCACTGTTGATGGACCCCAAAATAATGAAGATCATACGGCCTTCAAATAACCTTTTTACAAACATGATAAAGGTGAGTCATCAAATGGCAAGAAACAAAGTGCCAATAATCTCAACTTTGTGCCATCATATGATCATATTGTTAATGCTATCATCATTAATGAATAGCCTCAAAAGGAAGCAACAAATGTCATTACAAGAGGGAAGAATTCTAGAATGACCTTACAAGGGATAGTCCCTCAAAACACCAATATCCCACCATCCAACATTGTGGTCAAACAACCTCCTACAGCAGCAAGGCCTTATAGTTTGGTGGACCAATTGCAACGTACTCCAGCACAAATCTCAATCTTAGAGTTATTGAAGTTGTCACCAAATCATAAAGAGATTTTGGAAAAAGCTTTGGAAGAGACACATGTTTCTACTACCCTAGGGGAAGAAAAATTTCAAAATATGGTAGGACATCTTGTGGCTCCTCATTGTCTTTCATTTTCTGATCAAGATGACATGTCTATAACTCATCCTCAAAATTTGCCATTACATATAGAGGTTTTGATCGAAAGGCATAGAGTCAAAAGAGCCCTTATTGATGGAGGGGCTGGCCTTAACATATGCACATTGAGTCTTGTAAAATCCCTAGGTCTATCCGAGTCTTGCATTGACCCTACAAAGAAAATCACCATAAAAGCTTATGATGAAGCTGAAAGAGCTTCTAAAGGCATGATTGTGTTGCCCATCCAAGTGGGACCAGTTAAGAAGGAAACCAAATGTCAAGTGTTGGACATGAAATTAACCTATAACATCTTATTGGGAAGACCCTGGATTCATGAGATGCAAGCTGTCCCCTCCACATACCACCAATGCATCAAGTTCCCATACATGGGTGAAGAAATCATAGTGGGAGGAGACTCAAATCCATTTCAATATTGTAATGCACTCAAACCCTTGCATGAATTATACATTCCACATAATCGTGAAGGAGTTGTTCCGAGAATCACCAATGAAGATGCACAAAATCCTCTTCAAGCTAGCTCTACTACATCAACTAAGGGTAAGGAAAAAGTGAGCTACGAGGGTCCAAATGTGATGGAAAGTCTGTATGTGGCACCTAAATTGGAGACAGTGATCTACAAACCTACTAAAGAGGAAAAAGAGCAAGCTAAAGCAGATCATTACCAATACATGAGTGAGATGATGAACAAATTTGATAAACAATGCAAGATTACTTCAAAAGGGGTAGGAGAATATTCAATTTCTCTATTTGACATGCCCATGTCTCCCAAATCACATGGAAAACCCCCAAAAGAACATCTTCCACATAAGTATAATTCTTATTTTGTGAGGGAAGATAGCAAAGCAACATGGGATAAGGAAGAGGATGATGTCCTTCAATGGCTTTATCATGATGAGGATGGTACCCTAGACACTCCCATGGAAAGAATTCAGCATGTCAATATACAAACAGAACAATATGGGAAAGGATTTGATATTATGCAAAAGATGGGATACAAAGGAAGAGGACCCCTAGGCCAAAGAAATAGAGGATTATTAGAACCTATTGAACCTATTTGGAGGGAAAGTCATGAAAAATCCGGAGTAGGTTTTCAATATAAGGGAGAAAGTTCAAGTCCAATGCATGATTTTCATCCTCAAATAAATGCATTAGAATCCGAAGGAGATAGTGATGACTCTAGGGATTATGAATGGGATACTTTATCAAATGAGTCATGTCAAGATAAAGAAGTCATTGCTATACATACTTATGCAAAAATCCCAAAACAAGATGCTCCAATTAATGAAGAATCTCCTATTCAAAGGCCTAATATAGAACAAGCATCTAGTAGTGGAGCATGGATAGAAACATTTTGGACACCTTCAGAGGAGGGAAATTCAAACATTAGTTTTAACCCGCTTGTGGCTTTTCCCACATTGTTTCCCGTAGAGGTCGACGAGGATTCAAGTGAAGGGGACTTTGACCCTGCTTCCATGGATCATCTTGAGGAAGCGCACATCATAGATCTAAACGATACAATGTATGAACCTTCAAATGAAGTCATGTCCATAAATCCTATTGATGATACCTTACCCAATAACTCCTTAATTTTGATACATCCAGACCTCATTGATTGGGATCAAACTGAACCACATGACTTACTTTACTTCCCAAATGACCAAGCAACAAACCAATACCTCAATGCGGTTGAACCCTCTTTCACCAATGAATTCAATATGGACATGATGACAACAGCAAGGGTCCAATCTCTTAGTCAAAAAAAGGAAAAAATAAAAAAAATAAAAAAATGAGAAGTTCTATTGGTGAAAACCCAACTGTGGCACCATTAGAACCAAAAACAATGAAAATAAAAGACGTTTCTTTTGGTGAAAGCCCAACTGTGGCACCATTAGAAGAGAGATTGGACACTTTGCCTGAACATGAAGAAGAACGATCATCTATTCTTATAGAACCAACAGAAAAAGTTAACATTGGTACAGAACTAGAGCCAAAGGTTGTACACTTGGCTGCATCACTTACATCTCTTGAAAGAGAGGATTTTATCAAATTCTTCCAAGAGCAACAAGTAAATTTTGCATGGTCATATGCCGATATGCCTGGATTGGATCCTGATTTCATAATGCATCATCTGAATGTTAGACCCGGAGTTAAACCTGTGAAGCAAAAACTAAGGAAAATGCACCCACATGTGGCTCTCTTAGTCAAGGCAGAATTGGAAAAATTGTTAAAGGTGGGATTCATAAGAACAATAGCATATGCTGATTGGATCTCTAACATTGTGCCGGTTACTAAGCATGATAAATCTATCCGTGTGTGTACGGATTTCAGAGATTTAAACCTTGCATGTCCCAAAGATGACTTCCCATTGCCAAGCATTGATACCATAGTGGATTTGACAGCAGGTCATGCAATGTACTCATTAATGGATGGATTCAGTGGTTACAACCAAATCAAGATTGCTCTCGAAGACCAAGAAAAGATAGCATTTACTTGCCCTTGGGGTACTTTTTGTTGGAATGTCATGCCCTTCGGTTTAAAAAATGCTGGAGCTACATATCAAAGGGTCATGACAACTATTTTCCATGACATGATGCATACTTTCTTAGAAGATTATGTGGATGACATTCTAGCAAAATCCCACAATAGAGAAGAGCATTTACAAATCCTAAGAAAAATATTCATTCGGTTAGAACAATTCAAAGTTAGACTAAACCCAAAGAAGTGTGCCTTTGGTGTCCAATCCGACAAGTTATTGGGTTATATAGTGTCAGCAAAAGGCATTGAAGTTGATCCTGAAAAAGTACAAGCCATTCTAAAAATGAAGATTCCAAGAAATATTAGCCAAATGAGGTCACTACAAGGAAAGATTCAATCAATAAGGAGATTTATCTCTCAATTAGCAGAAAAGTGTCACTCCTTCACCAGATTGTTACACAAGGACACTACATTTATGTGGGATGAAGAATGTGATAAAGCTTTTGCTACTTTGAAGACTTATTTGATAAACCCACCTATTCTTATGTCACCTATCAAGGGTAAAGAACTGTTGTTATACATATCAGCCACAGAAAGGTCTCTAGGCATATTGTTGGCACAAGAAGATGAGCAAGGAAAAGAAAGGGCAATCTACTATCTTAGTAGAACCTTAATAAAATATGAACTCAATTTTTCATTCATGGAAAGAGCATGTCTAGCAGTGGTTTTTGCATCTCAAAAACTAAGACATTATATGTTGATGCATAAGATCAAATTAATTGTCAAGATTGATCCTCTCAAATACTTGCTAAGTAAAACTGCCTTAACAAGTAGAATAGCAAAATGGGTCATGATCCTAAGTGAATTTGACATTGAATATGTTGATAGAAGAGAAATTAAAGGACAAGTGATAGCAGATCACTTAGCAGATAACCCAATGGAATCTACACAAACCATGCAAATTGAATTTCCAGATGCAAAAATTGTCAACATAGAAGCAAAGACATGGAAATTATATTTTGATGGATCTTACACACAAGGAGGTTCTGGAGCAGGTATATTATTGGTTACCCCTCAAGGGTACACCATTCCAAAGTCCTATAAACTCTTATTTCCATGCACCAATAACATAGCGGAATATGAGGCATTAGTCATTGGCATCAAAATGGCTTTAGAATGGAATATTGCAGAATTACAAGTGTATGGAGATTCCCAACTCATAATCAATCAGGTTAATAATGAATACAATACCAAAGATATAACATTGATGAAATATAAAACCTTGATTGATGGATGGAAGAAGTACTTTGCTTTGGTCACATTTGAACAGATTCCAAGAGAAAAGAATAGAGCAGCAGATGCCATGGCTACCTTGGCTTCATTGTTACAAAAACCAAATCAAAATGAGAAGTATGAGTTCTTGGTGGAAGAGTTGGTAAAACCGGCATTCAACCTTCCTGATACCCAAATTGTTGCTCTTTTACATGGACATGACTCTCCTTGGTATGGACCCATCTATACTTACCTTAAAGACCAAGTACTCCCCATAGACCAAACTCGTGCCCAAAAATGTAACTTCATACGCCAAGCCGCCCGTTACCTAATCCTTTCAGACACATTGTATCGTAAGGGTCTTGATGGGACGTTACTTAGATGTCTAGAGGAAGAAGAGTCTAAGTTAGCTTTACGCGAGGTCCATGAAGGCATTTGCGGGTCACACTCAAGCGGTCTTAATCTAGCTAAGAAAATCCTTCGTTTAGGGTACTTTTGGACAACATTAGAAAAGGATGCTTGTCAATTTGTGAAGACATGCAGCAAATGTCAATATCATGGTAATATGATACATGCACCGGCTCAAGAATTACACCCATTCATTACACCATGGCCTTTTTATCAATGGGGTTTTGACTTGATTGGAATCATATATCCTCCATCTTCAAACGGACACAAGTATATCATCACAGCAATAGAATACTTCACCAAATGGGTGGAAGCAGTTCCATTAACAACAGCAACCGGCAAACAAATTTCAATGTTCATTTTGAATCACATAATTTGCCACTATGGTATTCCACATGCCATTATCACGGATAATGGGAAACAATTCAAAAATTAGGATATTGATGAACTTTGCATGACATTTCACATTACACATCATTCATCATCCATTTATTATCCACAAGGCAATGGACAAGCTGAAGCAACAAACAAAAATATCCTCAAAATATTAAAAAGATCGGTTAACAAATCAGGAAGAGATTGGCACGTGCAAATAAATCCCGCACTATGGGCTTACAGAACTAGTATCAGAACACCTACAGGAGCCACCCCATTCTCTTTAGTCTATGGAACCGAAGCAGTTCTACCATTAGAAGTTGAAATTCCATCTCTACGGGTTTCATTAAGAGGATTGATCACTGATGAGGATTATAGGATTGCTAGACTACAACAATTGGAATTGTTAGAGGAACACCAGACTCAAGCTTATGAGCATTTAAAAGTTTATCAAAACAGGATTGCACACAATTACAACAAACACATCAAACCAAGAACTTTTCAAGTAGGAGACTTGCTACTAAGAGAAAATCCCAAAAATCAAGCTGAAAGGGAAAAGAAAGGAAAGTGGGAAGCTAATTGGATAGGCCCATTTGTGATAGTGTCATCCTTTGGAACTGGAACATATAAGTTATCAAATTGTAATGGTGAAGAATTACAAGAACCCATAAATAGCATTCATTTGAAGAGGTTCTACACCTAAAGCAGATGAAAGAGTATAAAGAGTATCAGATGAGAGAGCATCATAATTATTGTACATAGTTGAAAAGGGATCTTGAAAATCCAAAAACATTGGAAAAGAAGAAAGATCAAAAACAGTGGAAAATTGAGCCTGAAGAAAGCAAAAACATTTGAAAAACTATCTCTTGGTGAAAACCTAGCAAATAGGCGCCAAGGTGATAAAGAAAAATACAAAAAAAGAAAAATACAAAAATACAAAAAAAATACAAAAATACAAAAATACAAAAAAAATGAAAAAGAGAAAAAGTGCCTTGGTGAAAACCTAGCAAATAGGCGCCTCGGTAGCAAAAAAAGAGAATACCCAAAGGTGAAAACTTGGCAACAAGCACTTTTGGTTCCCTTAAGTCATTTCCTTCCTAGTCACATGTGTACATAATGCATCTCATCATCCCATTTGTCTAAACCTTCATTGCATCCGTCATTTGTACATAGTCATAATAACAGTTTGTAGCATCATCCTTTGCATTGCCCAAAGTTGTCAAAATTGATACATCAAATACTTGGGGGCAGCATAAACGGATTGGAAAGTGGGTACCTCAAAAAGGATTCAAATGAGCAACATTCAGTCACAAGCAGAAAGGGATCAACATTTTCAGAAGAGAGATCAGATTTTCGTGAACCTTTGATGGATATCATTGTTCACTAACCAAGAATTCAATTACCACAACTTGATCCATGAGCCTTCATTGACTTTATTATTCGGGATTAAAAATTGACAAAACACTTTAAAAAGATCAGAATACTTGGAAATACTTTTTGAAAATCATGAAACAATGCAAAACACTTGAAGCTTTCTTTTGATGATCTTTACTTACATTAATTTTTATCACATCTTTTTAGCTAATCGATGATGTTTCGACTAGATTGGCAATGATGGAGACATGATATTTTTCTTGTCTTTGAGTGACTATCTTGAGGGATATCCAACAACTTATGTGAATTCGTCTAACGACATGGTCATCAAAGAACCATCGAGGACTTTCATATAGGGTGGAAGGTTGACCTTTGCTTGTTTATGCAACATTGAATTCGTTGAAACTGGTATTCATACTCTCATAGTTGGTTTATTCGACTAGTGTAGTTTGTACTAGTTCAAAAAGGAGGTTACCGAATGCGATAAAAAGTGGTATTCATATCATCATGTCAGTAGGCAGTGGTGATTGTACTTGCTTTTCGGTCCCAAAGTGCTCAATGATGAAAATTTATCCTCAAGGCATTTATTTGCTAAAAGCTAGTGACACTTAGTTGCATTGCATTGCATTATCATGGAAGGTTAATTGCATTATCATGTTAGATTAATTGCATGTGCATTTGTTTGTAGTATTTTTCCAAGGGAAAAAGGGGTTCATTCAATTGAAATCTTGATCAGTCATAAAATGGGTCATTCAATCAAGAATCAAGGAAAGTCCATAAATCATAAGTGTCCATAATATCAAAGATCCATCAACTTTGTTTAATCAAAGATACAATGTCATCAAAGTGATAAATCCAAGTCCTGATCAATAACTGAAATATCATGATATAATATCAACAAACTGAAAGAGCTCCATAATCAATCATCTCAATAACATGTACTCTAGCTGGGTCAAACCCATGACTTAAATCCAAATATCCAAGAAGCTAAGGTCCGTATATATATCATTTACGGAAATGTGCCTATTTGACAAATCAAGGGAATCATATCAGTATTTTATATCAGTGAGTTATCTTACATCAATCAATCCTATCAAAGTATCGAGCAATCACACCCAGTACCATCGTTCGTGTCTCTGTGTCCTGAGAATGAAGCAGCAGTATCAAATCATATCGGTTTTCACACTGATTGATTTATCCTATCAGAACTATCCTATGAGTTTGACAAATCACATTCATTGGTACCATTATCCTGTTATTATAATCACTTGTTTTGCTTAACTACAAACAGACCTATCTATCTTGGATATGCAAATTTGTGAGTCATGGCATATCATCAATATTGTTCAGAAATGAAAACATATTGGACCAATCAATCAAAATCTTTCAAATTAAGGAATCAATATGTTTTATTTCTGAGGGGGCATCAGAGTATCAAATGAGCATCACATCAAAAACATTTATCAGTGGGGCATATCATATCATATCAATTTCATATCAGGAGGCAAATCAATATCAGTATCATATCAATATTGTATCATATCAGTATCGTTATCAATATCATATCGTTATCATATCAGGAGGCAAATCAATTGCATATCGGTTTCATATCAAATCTACTATCATATCAAATCTATCAACATATCAGCAATCAATCAACCCAGGACCTTTATCAATTAACCCAGGACCTTTATCAGTGAACCCAGGACCTATCATCAAACCAGGACCCATATCAGATCAGTATCATATCAGAGGCATCAGAATCATATCAGCATCATCATCAGAGGTACATCATCGTCATCAGGAAGTACATCAATCAGAACGATCAGAGGCGTATCAGAACCAGGACCTGAATCAGATCATCATACTAAGGGAATCTTTGAATCGGTGTTCTTCGCACATCGACTCAAAGAGGGGCATTTGTAGACATGGAAAATTGGAAAAGGCTTAAATCAATCAAAAGGTGCAATCAAATCATCAAAATAGCACGAAAAATCAATAAATGGAACAAAGGCAATTCAAATCAAAGAAAAATTCAATTAAATGATTAAATGATTAAATAAAGCTTGAAAAGGGGAAAAACACTAAGAAATTGATTAAATTCAATTAATGACAAAGTTGTTGAAATGAAAAATCAAAATGAACCTCTTACCCTTCATGGCTAAATTTAATTACTTTAATTAATTAATAAATCATGAATTTCTCTCAACAAAGGAAAAATGAGACAAAATGGACACAAATCACTCACTTTTGTTGAAATTGTCCAGCCTTTTGAAACCATTTAAATGTTTGTCCCCCAATTTAGGGACAAAGCAAAGCCAATTGACCTTACCCAAGCATAACCATGGTTATCTCACTCTACCCCCTACCCTTGGGAAAATCTTATAAATAGAAGGCATTTTGAGGCATTATTCATCCACTCCATATCTTTGAATTGCAGCAAAGCTCTTGCAATTTGCATCCACACCACTCACTTAGCATTTTCATTGATAATTAGCTTAAATTGTTGATCATTTTAGAGATTTTCTTATCAAATAGAGCTAGAATTTGATAATTAGATCTAGTTTGCATATCATTCTTAGTTCAATTCTCATAATTAGAGTGTCACTAGTGAGGATTTGTAGCTGAGAACCTCACTTACTACTTCAATTTAGAGAACCATGAGATATTTAGATTAATTGTGCATTATTTAGATTAGTTTGCTTTGAATAGTGTAAATTCTTAGTTAATCTTGTAATTTCATGAAGGTGTAAATCACTCACACACACTTCTATCCTTTTTCCTCATTTGCCTATTCCTCCTATCTTCCAACCTCACTCGCTTTACATAAAGCCTTTCCATCTCCCTTTCCCTATTGATATCTTTGAGCATATCATTTTGAATCCTTGGTATATCATGGTTTATCCTTTCAAGGAGCATTATCTAAAAAGCTTGCTTTCTTCCAAAAATTATAAAATTTAAAAAAAATTGAAAAAATGAAAAAAAAATAAAGAAAAAATGAAAAAATTGAAAATGTGTCATGTGAAAACCTGGAAATAGGTGCCTTGGTAGCAAAAGTAAAGAGAAATAAATTCATCTTATGGTGAAAACCACTCCCTTGTGGCACCTCGGATAAGTACCATGATGAAAACCTGGCAATCAGGCATCATGTGCAGTTCTTCTACATGTTTCATCCATTCCATCTTTGATCTTGGCAATGTTGAGCTATTCATGAATATTTGGCTATCTTGTGAGCTATCTTACGATGATCTTGCTTTCATTTCATTCATGTTTAGCTTTCATATCTATTTTCCTCCATTCATTCTAGCCTTTCGCTATCCCTTTTCCCCTTTGGTCTTGATCTAATAAAAAGAGTAAACATGATGCTATGAAGCCTCTTGACATGTCTACTCCTTTGGACTGCATCCCTTCCTTCTTTTGCAGTGTGCTTTTATGACTTATCTTATGCTATCCTTTCATTGCTTATCCAAATGTGCTTTGCATGATAATTTTTCCCTAGCTTGGGTACTCTTGAGGAGTTTTCCTTTGAGGATTCCTTCCCTTCATTCTCCTTCATTCTCTTATCTTCCATCTATTTCACCAGCTTGCTAATCCCTCTTGTTCCCCACCTTACTAAACATTGGGACTGGACGATGTGATCTTGCTTAAAGAGTTTGATGCCTATTCTATCTGGGGGCATCCTTTGTACATATCTTATCTGATTTTGAAAAAATACCAAAAAAATTGATATATGATGCTGAAAAAATCTTTAAAAGCATAAAAAGTCCTCAAAAAATACAAAAAAAGAAAAAAATCAAAAAATGAAAAAAGATTCCAAGTGGTGAAAACTTGGAAACAGGCGCTACTTGAGGCCTTTGCACTCCTATTTATTAGCATGCGTCCTCGACACTGAACCTTTCCATCATGTCTTGACCTTATTTGACTTGGTCTGGAATTGGTCTTTATTTTTGTCTAGGGGGCATACCTATTAGCATAGGTCCTTTAGGTGCGTTTATCTTTTGGGGCATTTCACAACAAGTGTTTTTCAACACCACCCCAAACTATGTTTTTCAACACTACCCTAGCGTCGAGTGTTTCTCAACACTTATCAAATGTCTTACCCACCAGTCTAAGTTTGATGTGATATCGCTCATTAGCAAATTTGATCCTCAAAGTTTGACTCTATGACCAACACACACGCACTTAGACAATCAACTCGCTTGAGATATGTTGACTTTATTTTTCTTTGTGTGTTGTCTATGAGGATTTATTTGATGAGTGGTCTCTCCCTGAGAAGTTTTCGATGATGCATAGCTAGAAGACTGAGGGAATGAGAACATGTTTTATTTCTTTATCTGCTTGTGGGTATATTTTGTTGGTCCTACCTGTCATGAGCATTTATGCTGGTCTTACTTGACACTATGGATTGACAAGGTATTATCCTTGACTGTTTTGCGAGTGCATGCTTCTAGTTATCCTGACTTTCATGTGTCTTGATACAAGCATAATCTCGCCATATCAAACTTAGGTGATCTCACTGCATTAGTCATCTGGACCTACATGTCTTTGATGCCTAGGTGAGATTTCCACATTTCTATCTAATAAAGATCATATTCATATCCACATAGTTATGCTAGTGTGCATTGTATGATCTTACGACGCTACCAATAATGCTCGATGATGATAATTAGATGTCTATTAGCGTTGTGACCTTGCAAGTCAACCACTTTTCATAGTAGCTTGCATTTTTAGGTTTATGTTAGATTAGTTTTGCATCTTGCATATGGAGAGAGCTCTCCTTTTTATCATCTTTGGACTAGTTGGTCAACTGTGCTCATTTTCTGATTCTTCTTGATCATATCTTTCATTTCTGGTCTTTCATATCACATCATTTTCTATCTATTTTTCAGACTCAAAATCAAAATCTGAGTCGCGTTTCCAAGTTCTTCTATGCAGTTGACTGACCTTTTGAGGCATAATTCTTCAATCTTTGATGGAATTTCTTCCTTTCCATGTCTTCCAAACTTCTAGTCTTTCATTCACCCCTTTCGCTTCCTCTCTCTGAGGTTTGACTTAATCTTTATCCTATATCTTTTTCAATCAAACCTCATCAACCTGGGGCATATCTTCATTGTTTGATGGTTATCCTATCATGCTCCATCCTTTGATTATGATTTATTGTGACTTGATCAAGTTTATCAGTTTGTTATTCTCCTCTACCTGATTTTGATTTCAATTCCAAGGGGGTAGTACCTATCAACTTTAATCTTTGATTCAGCTTTATCATTCAACTCAGCTTGAGATTCTTATTTTTAGACTTGATTATCACCTAGCAGTGACGGTGGTGATTTTTTCTTTCGATTTTTATCTCCTATTTTTCAGACTTGATTATTGCCTAGCAGCGACGACGATAGTTTTGTCTAAGGCTTGATTTGCACCTAGCAACGACGATGTTGGTCTTGTCTTTCAGCTTTTGCTTATTTTTGTCCTGATGTGTTCCCAAAATGAACACACATCTAGATTGTTTTGTGATCCCAAATCGATCTCACATTTCAATTCTTCTTTGACTGCATGTGATCCCAAATCGATCTCACATTTGTCAAAGAGGGGCAAATGTATGCACCCTAAAATGGTCGCCTAGACTTTGGGCCCCCATTCAACAATTTATCAAATCCCTAAATCAATATTTTCAAATATCAACAATATCAATTATATCAATTTCCTTGATCAAATCATAATCAATTCAATATTT
Source organism: Chamaecyparis obtusa (assembly GCA_027943335.1). Lineage (NCBI taxonomy): Eukaryota > Viridiplantae > Streptophyta > Pinopsida > Cupressales > Cupressaceae > Chamaecyparis > Chamaecyparis obtusa. Next base: position 36,220 of record BSBK01012750.1, read on the forward strand.
CCTAAGGTTTGAGCCTTATTTAATTTAAAAGAGAATAAAAATAAAAATCTTATTTAATTAAGAGAACATGCTCCTTTTAATTAATTAAAAATCTCTTTTAATTAATTAATAAAATCACTTTATCCTAAGCCTTTATTTAATTAAAAGGAATTTCCTCCCCTTTTATTTAAATAAAAAATCCCCACTTTTCTTCTTATCCTATGTTGCACAAATAAAGCATTTAATTCTTATTTATAAAGAAAAATAAAATAAAAAATAAAAGAAAAGTACTTTTTGTCTCACATGGACATAAAGTAAATGCTTCTAATTTTCTTATTGGAGGATATTTGTGCACAAGGATCAAGCTTCCATTTTTCTCCATCGTTGATTAAGTCTTTTACCTCTTAATCTTGATCGTCCATTGATTTCTCATTCTCTATAAAAGAAGAGCTCTCTTCCTCATTTTCATATCTTAAGTTTTTATGCTATTGTTATGCTACAGGTTTTCTAAGTCATCTTGAAGCTTTTAGAGACATTCTTGCATCAAGTTTTGAAGATTTGGAGCATCATTGACATTCATCTTGCATCTACATCACATCCTAGCTTGCATCATAGTTGAATAATCATGGTATCATTTTCTTTCATGTTTTAGATTAATCTCACATAGTTTAATTAGAGGGTTTGTAACTCTTTCATTTCCATTTTCATAGCCTAATTTGCATACTTACATGCTCGTCTTAGATTAATTTTGCATTGCATTGCATTTATTTGGTTTCATTGGAGATATTGGCATTGTTGCCCTTGTCTTTAATTTGGAATCTCTCATTGTGTGGTTGACTAGCAAGGTCATGAGTTTATAGCTCTAGTTGAGAGCAATTTTACAAATCTTGCAACTCCATGCATAGAGAGCTATGGATCGATTTGTGAGGGCTCATTGTTGAGTTTTCTTGCATGTAAGGATTCATAGAAGTGTGGTCACATTTTTAGCACACAAGGACTACCATTAACTAGCACCAAGAAATAGGGTATGTTTATACAACTTTAGATCCAAGAAATCCATTCTTTACAAAATCTAAAGTTCTTCATAACTTTAAGTAGAAAAAACATATTAGCCTCATAAACCCATTTAATATCTAGTTTGAACATCATCTTTTTTGCTTTTGCAAGTCGAACAAGGTGCACAGTTTCATGGGCTATAATAACACCCTCAAATATAGACCTCCCCGAAGAAAAACCACTCAACTCCATAAAAATAATTGACTTCAGTACCAATTTTAGTCTATTTACAATTACCTTAGAGATAACCTTATATATTGTATTACATTAAAAAAATGACGTGAAAAATTCAAATCTATTAATCTCTTATCATTTCTAAATAAGGGAAATGAATGTGTTATTGAAGTCTTAAAGGATAAATATGTCTCTTCTATACTCCTCAACCACTTCCCAAAGTGTATGCGCAAACACATCCTGCATCTTTTGGAAGAACATAGCTAGAAAAACGTCTGGCCCTAGAGCCTAATCCTCTCCCAGTCTGAACAGGTCCTTCTCAACTTCCTTAATAATAACAAATTTGGTTAGCATTACATTTAGAGCATCAAATATACATTTTGGGATAACTTCTAGCACACTAGTAGCATTGTGTTCATGCTCAACATCCTCCATAAGGTTGTTAGTAAAAAACTGCATAACCTCCTTATTTATCTAATCTACCTCTGTTAAGACTACTCTATTTGCATCCTTAATATAAAAATTATGTTAGTTGCTCTTCTAAATTTGACTAAGTTGTGGAAAAACTTGGTGTTTCTATCTCCCTCTTTCAACTTAGACAATAAAAAAATGGTGAACCAAAGCTAATGCTAGGAATGTTAGATGGCTCACCAAATTTTTTGTTCCTACATTAGGGAAAATGTCCTCCCAAATTCTCACCCTCAAACAAATCAGATTAGCACAACCCAAATACTATGAAAGGGGAGCTAATGCAAGATCCACATGAGAGTGGGAATTGGGGTTCACTTTCCCTTTATGTGTTGATGTGAATATGTAATGTGTGTGATAAATGTATGAAAGAAAATTATAGCTATGGTAAAGGAAATGATAACTAACCATGAAACGATACCAGATCTGATGTGTAGAAATAATAACAAGGAGAAAATATCAAGAAGGTACTTATCTTGAAGACAAGGAGAGACCAATGAACCTTCATATTTGATTTTAACTACCATACAACTGTTAGAATTTAGAAAGGTTCTGGATCTGGAACTTTGGCACCTAAAACTACACTCTGTGAAAATCTTAGACCTAGAGGACAAGGCCAAAAGTGACAACCTTGTCCTTTTACCTCTAGAAATGATGAAATTCGGAGGGGACCTATAACTAGCTCTGATGCTTCCAAATCTGGATTTAAAACTCTAAAAATTGTTCCTACATATAGAGAAATAGGAGAAAAGGTTGTCGAAAGGGGCTTTCCTTGGTCAAGCCCTTCTATAGGAATCAACCTTGAAATGAAATTGAAATTTCATAAGGAAAATATTGTAAACAAAGTAAATGTAAGTATTCACCTTGTAAGAAAAACCCTCATGGATGGATGTTAGGATCTCATAAATCTACAAATATGCTTGTAAAGAATGTAGGATCAAGGATGTTTCCACAAATGCAATGGATCTACACTTTCCAATCCTAGATCTTGAATGTATATATATTTGTGGATCTTCTTGCTAGCTTGAGAATTCCTCTACTTGGCCATCATGGGAGATAAACTTGTATCAAATAGAGAATATTACCTTTTCTTGAATTGATTTAAAGAAATGGAGATTTGGATATCTTCATTTGGGTTCTTGCCTTCAAATATTGAATCTAAATCCTCAATTGCACAACTTGAAATATTTCTTGTACTTGAGATCACTAAATAGCTTGCATGTAATGTTGTAGGTAATCATGGATTGCACCATAGTCATGGATGTAAAAATGAGAGGCCTTGATGTCCTTTTATACTCATTTTGGGATTCAATATTGTCAACCCAACCATAAATAAAGATTTGGAAGAAACACAGCCGCATTAGGCCTAAATATCACCAAATCTCAAAGCTCTAGGATAAGGTTGCAAATGACTGCCTTGTCCTGATAGTGATTTCAAAGCTTGGCCTATTCTAGGGACATGTGATAAGTTTTAGGGAAGAAAATAAACGAAGCGAGAAATCACCAAAATGGGGCCTAAAGGGTCATACAGCCTCTATTTATGGGTGCTAAATTTGTATAACGATACATTTAACCCCCACTTTAGCAAGAGTTTGAGACAAAATCATTCTCATGGTAAAGTATATCAAATGCATAGGATGATCTCATCAAGTTCAAGGAGATAGAAACATCAAGCCCCCAAGTGACTTAAGTTCTCATCAAATCCAAAGATAAGATAACATAGACCCCACGAGAGAGAGAGAGAGAGAGAGGAGTTTGATTACCTTAGCCCAATAATATTGTGTGTCTTACTATGAAACACATAAATAAAACACTACAAAAGATGCCATTGAAAGGTTTAGCAAGTTGTGTTATGCTAGTTCAATCCATCAAGGATTTGTCCTTAAGGAAAGTGTATCCAATAAGGGATCCAATAAAGAATGATTTTTCCTAAGGGAAGATAAGATTCCTTAGGGATCAAAAAGAGAAGGAGGATTTATCCTTAAGGAAAGTGTATCCATTAAGGGATCCAAAACGGTCATCTATCTTAAGGGAAGGTAAGCTTCCTTAGGGATCAAAAAGAAAAGGAGGATCTATCCTTAAAGAAAGTGTATCCATTAAGGGATCCAAAAAGGTGATCTATCTTAATGGGAGGTAAGCTTCCTTAGGGATCAAAAATAAAAGGAGGAGGATCTATCATTAAGGAACATGTATCCATTAAGGGATCCAAAATAGCATTGAATCAGTGTGTGTGTGTGTGTGTAAAATGTGAAACACAAAGTGGAGTGTATGCCCCCATGTTAAAGCGATTTCAAACACCTTAATGAGAGCAATGGCTTTAACGAAGTGTTCATGCATCCATAATAAATGTTTTCACTATGAAATGCCCCCAAGAAAGGACAAGTCAAGGGAAATTAGCACGTGATAAAAGAGAGCACAAAGGGTTCTAATAACTCTAGGGTCAGTATGATCATATGCTAATATGTGAAATATTATATCAAAATGAAATGTCATCATCCCCTAAAGGTAGTAGAACTACAAGAACAATGGAAGAAAAGCACGTAAGAGTTACAAAGAAGAGTCTTCTTGGGCTGACATCATAGAGATCAAAAATAATATGTAGCTATCATTTTGCATCATCCTAAGAAAACAACATAAAGGCACATTTACAAATAGTGGAACTGGCACAACATAACATGGAACAAAATATAGAATAAATGAGATACAAATAGAAGAATTTTTATGACATTATGATTCATTTGTCACCTTGCATCAATAGAGAAACAAGGTTCATTTAAAGAAATCTAAACAAAACACATAAGAAGGAGCACATCATAGGGAAGCACATTACAATAGGAAAACATATAAAATCCACCACACAAGAGGAGCTAGTCAAGCGCATCACATACCCTTTCTAATCTTGGTCTATAGTGTTTAGGGAAAGTGGGAAACTTGCAAGAGGATAAACATCAAGTGTGATAGATGGAACAATAGCCAATTCCAAACATGGACCATACTATGAAGATAATTCATTGTGTTTGTCACTAGGAATGATAGATAATTGTTATGAAAGCATAAATAGTAAATAATGATAAATATCAATAGTCTCATAGCCATCAGAGTCACTGGCATGAACATTATTGTTAGTGTTATATTTTTAGGTGACTCTAAAACACCCCCAGGATTGAATGCAAGACCAAGATAACTTCCATAAGAGATTGGAAAGATAATTACATTAAGATGTAAGAATGATATTATTGATAATGGACTTGATTGAATTATTTACATAATAGGCCTTCTTATATAGGAAAGGTGATAAGAAACAATGATAAGAAGCTGATAAGCTATCACCTGTGCAAGGTGTAATCACATGTCCACCAAATGTGCATCATCCTCCATTATGCTATGAAGTATGTACCATAGGATGAGGATGATAATGTGATATGAGTACTAAAGGTGTATCTCACACCTAAAGTGGAATTTGTCCTACACCATGTGCTTAATTGAGGTGCAAACTCCTAGGTGTTGCAATGACAAACTACAATGCAATGCATTATCATAAGTAAGATTTGTGTGTGTGAATTTTGTACCTAGCTGTAGACACAACACTTCAGTAAAACATTAGAGGTTAGCAGAAATCAAAATCATGCAGTGAAATGAAAACTAATCTAACCAGGTGATTTACTGCCTTCTAGTAGATGTGAGTATGTATTCTCAGATTGGACCAAGATCAGTGACCTTGACAACACCTAAACGAAGGATTTAAATGCAGAATCTAGATATGAGATGAATGCAAATTAATCTATTTTTTTTTTGTTTTCTGTGCAATTATGATGAGAAATGATATGAAATCTAATCTATATGAAAAATTGATATGCAATGATTCTATGAATTGATATGAAAAACAAAATTGATCTCACAAACGTGGTTGATTCACAAGATTCTTCAGATACCAATTCGCCAGCATAAGTATGCAAATTATGAGATATCATTATGAAGAGCTGAGCCTTGATTATATAGAAATCCAGGGCTTTGGGGATGCATGGAAAAAGCCATAAATCACTCAGATAAACTCAGGTTGATTTTTGAGTTATCAAAGAATAAAAGATAATTAATTCACAAAATCATGCAAAATCATGCACAAACAACTTTTTAACTCAAATCAAAGTTGAGTTTATTTTTAAAACAACTTGAATTGATTTTCTGATTTAAAGTCTAACTGCTTTTTGAATGTGCATAATTAATTATGAATTAAATAAATAAATAAAGTGATTTATCCTCAACTTAACTGATTTTAAAAATAAAATAATTGATTTATGGGTTAATCAATTATTAAATCAAACTTTTATTCAAAAACTATATTATTAAATTTGACAATTGACATTAATTAATTAAATAAGAATTTAATCAATTAGTCATAGGATATTTGATTTATTGTCAAAATGGAATAATACAATTTTAGAAATAAATATAATTAAATCCAATTAAATAATTAAGTGGCAGTATTAAATCTAATTAATTAAATATTGAGAATATTCAATTAATCAAACTTTAGGATAAATAAGATTTATCGCCAAATAATCATTAAATCAAAGATAATTAGGATAAATAGGAATATCACTAGGAATATTCCCCAATGTAGAATTTGAGATAATCAATTAGGATTCGATGATGTTCAAATGTGCCTTAGGTTAGGACTTTGATGTTGATTTCATTCGATATGTCGATATAGGAGGTTAATGAACCTGTAGCCCATTTTTGGGGTATTACATTTTGCCCCTCTTTGAATTGTTGTGCGAAGCGTAGTGGTTCAAAGATAGTCTTTGTATGATGTTGAAACTGATGTTTGAAATTGAAATTGAAATTGATATGAAATAGAAATTGATTGAAATTGATATGAAGATAATAGGTCCTGAATGACCAAAGATAATGTTAACTATAACAACAATGAACCGATGATTGCGAAAAAAGTGTCAAAACACCTGATTCTAAACCTTATGATTGTGAAGAAGTGAGTGACTGATTCCAGACTTGGTTATCGATAAGAATCACATTGGTATCACATCTAAACCCTTCAGTTACGAAGAACGAAGGACATAACACCAATGAACCGATGGTTACAAAAGACTGATACAGTTTACAAGATTAAGAGAATATCAGATTGATATGGATCTCGATGAATCTGATATGCCCCAAGCGATGATTGGTTTGCCCCAAGAAATGAGGTCTTTTTGATGAATCAACAACTAGACGTGGTTGTTGTTTTGATTATTGAGGAAAGATATGATTTCATATTTCGATTACAGACTTTGAATGATGTGCAATATCACACCCTTTTCGGGATAAAAATTGAAATCTGACAAGAAAAGTTAGCATTATATGGTTTAGAAGTATGTTAATTGATTTAAGAAGTGGTTGTACACGTTCGAGAATGCATTCTGCATCATTTGGAGGTCCTGGAGACCATGTTTGACTAGGTTAAACCATGTGTTGACCAAGTTGAAATTTTGATAGTTTGATGTAAGATAATCAGTTAAGTTGGATTCTAGATTTCTGTGATGATTGAAGGTTGATTATGCAAGTAGTGAATAATATAAATGATCTCAGATTTCAATTTTGATCCCAAAAAAGGATTCTACTTGTTGTTTCATTGGAGGAACCTTCATGTGGGATTTAGCTCTTGTTGGATCTGAAGATGTGATTGAAGAATCGTTTAAGCATTGAAGTTTATCCAACCATTGTGAGATCATGCAAACATGCCAAATGCAAAGAAACATGCAGAATGAAATGCAACCTAAGACCTAGGACCTAGTCACTGATCATGTGTCGGTCATTGTCATCATTGAATTTTTAGGTAACTGGATAAATCAATACAATGCCCACTAGTTATGAAACCATAGACATATGAATATTGATTTGTATGCATAGGAATCAATACAACACCCACTGGTTAGGCAACCATGGATATATGAATATTGATGTTATTTTTTGGAATGTCGGATTAGATATAAGCACCAAGGCACAAACGCCAGGATGACCTGAATATCATGTCCATTTTGATATAACAATTTGTATAAGCATCAAAACATAAATGTCATGATGACCTGAATATGCCTTGCGTACAAACATATCAAACAGTCAAGAGATCATTCTAAAACTAATGTGAATTACCCATAGTGACCCGTTTATCGTTCACATCCTTAGGTAAGATCACATTTCACAATAGGAGAAAGAACTCACTCAAAAAGATAATAGTTAGATCAAACTTCCTGAATTTTTTGGGTATCAATGGTTGAGGTATGCATGGCCATCCAATTTGAGATAGAGGCTCTTACAGTCGGACACCATTTCAATCCAAAACTTCCAAAGTTGTTAGATTTTCACATACACGCAGAAGATAAAGAAAAGATTATGCCCCCAGTCATCACTTTCTAAATCCTGTAAAGGACATCATCGAAGAGCTTGAAAGGACATAATATGCAAAAATCTCAATGTGAATCAGTAAGCATACAAGGACATAAAAGCATGTAAAAAGCATAGATTGTTTTCATTTTGTGTTTGATGTTTGATTGCGTTGTTGTAGATGAAAAATCCTTTCTGGAGATGAGACTGACTGACTGACTCAAATGTAGCTTCAAAGGACTCTGATTGTATATGATACGGCTAAGATACACTAGAGACCATAAGATATGACATTGATTACCGCCAAGTTTTGAACATTGATAGAATACATACGCTTGAGCAAATTGGTGTACAAACTGACTTATTAAAAACAAATTGGGAGATATGTACAAACTAAAGCAAGACTAAAAGCTGGGAAAGACCAAGATTGCATTGATAGATGGAGCGTTTTGAACAAGTGGTGCCCATTTGCCAGGTTTTCACCATCTTGGCAAAGATTCTATTTTTGCTACCAAGGCACCTGTTTCCAAGTTTTCACCAAGGCACTTTTTCTTTTTCTCTTTTTTTTTTGTATTTTTCATTTTGTCAATTTTTTTGTACTTTTGATAATTTTACCCTTTTTTTTGTGAATCATCAAGGCACCTATTGCTAGGTTTTCACCAAGATGTTCATTTTTTCAAGACTTTTTCAGATTTTTTAAGGATATTTTACCATAGACTGAATGCCTTAGGCGTAGAATTTTTTCAGATGGAGAACGTTGATTGGTTCTCAGAGTTATTCTCCTTTAGTCATTGAGAGTTGGTAGGCACCATAGCCAAAAGTAGCAGCGATAACAAAGGGACCCAACCAGTTGGGTTCAAACTTCCCCTTGTGTTCTCGATATGATTGATTTTTAGGATTTTCTCTCAAGACTAGATCACCAACTTGAAATTCTTTGTGTCTGACTTTTTTGTTGTAACCTATAGACATTCTCTTATGATATACTCTGAGATGATCATATGCTGCTTGTCTACGCTCATCTAGTAGTTCAAGTTCTTGCAACCTAGACACTCTGTAGTCATCATCAATTACTAGACCATGCATTCAGATTCTTAGTGATGGGATTTCAACCTCAATAGGCAATACTGCTTCAAAACCATAAACTAAAGCAAAAGGAGTAGCCCCAGTGGGTGTTCTGATACTTGTTCTGTAGGCCCAGAGAGCTAGATTGATCATGAGATGTCAGTCTCTTCCTATTTTATTAACTGTATGGTGCAAGATTTTCAATAGATTTTTGTTAGAAGCCTTTGCTTGGCCATTCCCTTGAGGATAGTAGATAGATGACCAATGTTGTGTAATCTTGAATTTGGCACATAAATCATCTAGATCTTTGTTCTTGAATTGTCCACCGTTATCTATGATTATGGAATGAGGTATCCCATATTGGCATATGATATAGTTCAATATGAACATAGATATTTGTTTTCCAGTTGCTTGTGTCAAAGGGACTACCTCTACCCATTTTGTAAAATAATCTGTAGTTGTGATTATATGGGTATGTCCATTAGAAGAATGAGGATGTATAGCTCCTATAAGATCAAAGGCCCATTGATGAAAAGGCCATTGTGTAGTAAAGGTAATTAGATCTCTCCCTGGAGCATGAATTAAGTTGCCATGTACTTGACACTTTTGACAGTTCTTAGCAAATTTGATAGACTCTTTCTCCATTTTAGGCCAATAGTACCCAACCCTAATAAGTTTTTGAGCTATTGTTAAACCGTTCGAGTGTGACCCACAAATACTATCATGGACTTCCTCTAACGCACATTGAGACTCTTCACATTCTAAACATCTAAGTAGCATACCATCTAGACCTTGTTTGTACAGATCATGACCAATGATGACATATCAGGAGGCATTACGGATAAGGTATCTCTTTTCATGGTGATTGAAGGTATCGAGAATGATTTGGTCTTGGAGATAGGAGAATATTTTTTTGTATCTGGATGAATCATGACCAACAACAGTGCAGATCATGCGGGTTTCGGGGGAGTCATATGCAGGATAAGATAGTGCTTCCACCAGAAACTTGTAGCGTAGCTCATGTTCAGGCTACTGTAATAGAGTAGATAGCGTTGTCATTGCATCGACAGCCTTGTTCTCTATTCTAGGAATTTGCTCAAATGAGATAGATATGAAATACGTCTTTAGATCATCCACCATTCACTTGTATGGAATGAGATTTTCATCTTTAGTTTGATACACATCATTGACTTTATGGATAACAAGTTGTGAGTCTCCATGAATGTGTAATTTTGTTACTCGCCACTCAATTACTAGTTTCATGCCATTAAGAAGGGCTTCATATTCTGCAATATTATTTGTGCAAGGGAGCTTTAATCTGAATTCTTTTGGGATTGAGTATCCTTGAGGAATTATGAACAATATGCCTACTCCTGATCCATTCTGTGTATAGGAGCCGTCAAAGAATAACTGCCATTCTCTAGAAGAAAGAGTCATGATAGAGGAATCTGGAAATTTCATTTACATTGGTGTATCATCAATCATAGGTGCATCTACTAATTGATCAGTAATAACCTATCCTTTGATAGCTTTTCTTTCCACATATTCAATGTCAAATTCACTTAAGAACATGACCCATTTAGCTAATCTACCTGTGAGGGCAGCTTTGCTTAGTAGGTACTTGAGTGGATCAATTTTAGCTACCAAATGTGTGGTATGAGCTAACATATAATGTCTCAGTTTCTGTGATGCAAAGATCATAGCTAGACAAGGTTTCTCAATCATTGAATAGTTCTTTTCATATGCAAGCAATGTTCTATTGATATAGTATATAGCTCTTTCCTTTTTATTCTCATCATGTTGTGCAAGCAATGCCCCCAGTGATGTATCTGTAGTGAAGACATATAAGATCAAAGGCTTCCCTGGAATGGGAGGCATCAAGATAGGAGGATTTGATAGATACTTCTTGATATGATTAAAGTTGTTTGTACGTTCTTCATTCCACGCAAATGTCACATCTTTATGTAATATTTTTGTAAAAGGTTGTGATATGTCTGCTAGCTGTGATATGAATCTTATGATAGATTGAAATCTTCCTTGCAATGTCCTCATTTGACTAATATTCTTTGGAGGTTTCATTTCCATGATAGTCTTTACTTTAGCTGGATCAACTTCAATGCCCTTCTTTGAAACTATGTATCCTAAGAGCTTTCCAGAAGTGACACCAAAAACACACTTCTTAGGATTTAGTCTGAGACTAAATTTTTCCATTCTGTCTAGTATCTTGCTCAAATCATTTATATGTTCAGCTCAAATCATAGATTTTGCTAAAGTATCATCAACATAATCCTCCATAGTCCTATGCATCATGTCATGAAAAATAGAAGTCATAGCTCTCTGATATGTAGCACCAACATTTTTAAGCCCAAATGGCATGACATTCCAATAGAAGGTGCCCCATGCACATGTGAAAGAAGTTTTCTCTTGATCCTCTTGAGCAATTTTTATTTGATTATATCCATAAAAACCATCCATTAAAGAATACATCTCAAAGCCTGCAGTCATGTCCCCTATCATATCAATGTTAGGTAATGGAAAATCATCCTTAGGGCATGCTCTGTTTACATCTCTAAAGTCTGTGCACACTCTGATTGATTTATCTAGTTTTGAAATAGGTAGAATATTAGAGATCCACTTTGCATAATCAATAACTTGGATGAATCCGGCTTTTAGGAGCTTCTCTAATTCAGCTTTTACCAAGAGTGCAACATGAGGATGCATCTTTCTCAATTTTTTCTTAATAGGTTTGACATTTGGAGCTATAGATAAATGATGCATTATAAGATTAGGATCCAACCCTACCATATCTGAATATTTCCATGCAAGGTTGATCTTCTTTTCTGTTAGGAATGTAGTAAATTTTTTCTTCTCTTCTTCTGATAAAGATTGTGCTACATGAATCAACTGTGGTTCTTCTATTGTTCCCAAGTTGATGGATTGAGTGGGCTCAATTAGAACTGGAGATCTATCCTATAAATGACTCAGAAGGACATCAAATATCTCATCCTTAGGTGCCTTAGAGAGGTTTTCACCTTCAGATACGTCTTTTATTTTTACTTTTGTAGGTTCTGAGACTGCCACAAAGTGGTTTTCACCCTCATAACTCCTTTTCTTTTTATTCTTATTCTTATTTTTCTGACTAAGATACTTGATGTCCGACTCCATCATGCTAACACTTGGTTCACTAATGGAAGTCCTCATAGGCTCAATTGCATTGAGGTAGCAAGCAAGGGCATAGTCATTTGGGAAGGTATAAATACCATGGCTCGGATTTGTGGAGGTTTGATCAAGAAGTTTAGGATGTTGGATAGCCAAAATGGGGAAAGATTGGGAGATAATGTTTACGGATATGGAGTTTTCATCATTGGTTCTAACCTGACACTCAAGTTCAAAGGTGATATTACAACTTAAGACATTCAATTCGTGAATAGGCTCAATGTCATTGTGGGAGTCCAATTCAGCCATCGGTGGATCAGACTCGATAGGTTCATCATTTCACTCTAGATTTACGTTGGGTTTAGGTGCATATTAGTGAATAACATCAACATGTTTCTCTGTAATAAGCTCATCTTCTTCTGGAATGGCTCCCCATTCATAGTCATTAGATTCTTCATCTATGCCTCTAGGAAAGCTAAGAACATGAGTAAAGTCAGGATGAATACCCCAAGAAGGGTTACCCTCAGATTATGATTTGAATTCATACTCATGGGAATCTGTCTCAAAATAACTACCACCTTCCTCTTTATTTGTTTGATTGTCTTCAAGATTAGCTGGTTCTTGTGTTGCAACTATCTCTTGCTCTATAGTAGGTTCTTGTGTTTCTACTACATTAATTCTTTTGATTGGATCATCTTCAGCTTCAAGGAGATCTATGATTTCCTTAGGAAAACGCTCATGAGGGATAAGTTCTGAGCTATCTGAATCACTATCTGATGGTTCAGTTTCTTCCTTCTTAAGAAGGGGTTCTCTTGGTGCGATGTTCTCTATGACATGGGAATAATTACCTTTGAGGTGGGAGGGTTTCTTTTTAAAGCCTAAGCCAACAATATCTTTGTTTGCCCTACCAGTATGTGAAATAGGTGTCATAAGACCTTCTCCTCTGACTCCTAGAGGTCCTTTACCTAGATATCCTATCTTAGCTATTAATTTATCTCCTGGACCATATGTCTTAGAAGGGATTTTGGATACTGTAGAGTCACTAGTCAAAACAACTTGAGATTCAGGTTCATCTTTGTATAGCCATGCAAGCACAACTTCATCTTCTTCAAATTCTTGCTTGGAGATTTGTTCTGCCACAAAATTCTTTTTATATGCCTCAAGAGGTGCTTTAGAGTTTGGTTTGGATTGTTTTAAAGATTGCCCATAAGACTTAGGTGAGATAGGTAGAGATGTCAAAGATAAGACTGGCTCTATAGTATATTCTCCCATACCATTTTCTTTGATATTGACCTCTTTTGCAATGTCTTCCATTTTAGATGTGGATGCTTCTTTTTTTGGCTTAATGGAAGATTCTTTGTTATTAGGCACAAGTTTATCCACACTCTCCTTCAATGTATTGCAAGTGGTGGATATGTCTACTGGACTAGTGACCTCTACTCCTTCATAAGGAAATTTCAAACATCGGTGGAATGTAGAAGGAATAGCCTTCATCTCATGTATCCATGGTCTCCCTAGATGAATGTTGTAAGCCAAAGGTAGATCAAGAACTTGACATATCTCTGATAACTGGACCTGCTCTGATAGGTAGGACAATAGTGCCTTTAGAAGATCTTTCTTGTTCATCATAGGCTTTTATAGTTATTTTCTTTCTAGGATCAATAGCCACTTATGAAAATCCCAATTGTGTGATCAAGCTGTAAGAACAAATGTTTAGGCTAGTGCCCCCATCTATCAACACACGTTTGACTCTACGGTTCTGGATCAAGACTTCTATATGCAAGGGCTGGTTATGCGGGTGACTCAAGGAGTTGTCATCTTCCTCTAAAAAGGAGATATATTGCGGAGATGTAAGATGTCCAACCATAGTCTAGAACTTGCCTAAATCAAGGTCATCAGGAACATTGGATTTGAGCAAAGCTTTGTCTAAAATAGCTCTATGAGCTGGAGATATCCGAAGCAACTCAAACATGGAGATTTTTGCATTAGTGTGTTGGAGTTGTTGAATAATGCTATAAGATGTCGGCCTCGTATCTTTAGGATTGGAAGATTTAGAAATAGCCTTTTGTTTGGAAGCAGAAGAAAGATTGAAGGGCATCTTAGGGACATTTGATGAATCTGGGATTTGTCCGTTCAGATGTGCCTGAGCCTATGATCAAGTCACTACATTAGCTAAAGCATGATCTCGATCTCTTCACACAATTGTGATGACATTGCAATGCTCAAAGAGACAAGGTTCAACCATATTGATAACAACATTATTTCTAGGGTAAGCATAATTGACCTTTGCCCCCATATTAGGCTGAGAAGATGAAACTTCTTGACCATGTTTCAGAAATGGTTCTGTGAATGCTGTATGATCATTATTGCTCTTATGATTGTCAATTGTGATGTCTCCTTTATCAATCAAATCTTGAATAATATGTTTCAAGCGTAAGCAGTTATTAGTTTTGTGACCCTTACTCCGATGGAAATCACAGAATTCATTCTCTCTCCACCATTTTGGTTTAGGATCGGGATCAGATTGTCAGATCTCAGGCAAAGAGATGATGTTATTAGCTAGTAGAGTTCTCATAGCTAACTCCAAAGATTCTCCAAGAGGAGTGAACTTTCATTTATTATCAGTGGACCAAGATTTGTATTCTGGCTTCTTTTGAGATGGTTCGAGCACCTTTTTCTCTATAGCTTTGATGGCTTGGGTGCCAATAGTTAGATTGAAAGCTGGTGCCTTTGATGGGGCACATATAGTATCAACAATGCCATCTGTGAAGATGCCTTTATTCTTGTTCCAATTTTTGTTTTTGTCTTTAGAACTGGATCCTGATTCATACTTGTCCTTTTGAAGTGTGATGTCTCCTTTTTTCACAAGTACCTTTTCAATTTTGATCACATTGTCTACCATCTTATCAAAAGATGTATGATCTTGCATTTGTAAAGGGTAGTTGATCTCTAGGATAAGATTATTGATGAATATTTCTAGCTTCTCAGTTTTTGGAATAGGCCTAGCATATAGAGAGAATTTCTTCCTCCATCTCTTGAGAAATGTCAGGAATGGTTCTCCTAGATATTGTTTGAGATTGCAGATATCAATCATGGTGACTAGATGTTGAATGTTGTAGGAGTATTGCTGATAGAACAATTTGATCAACTCCTCAAAAGTTTTGATAGTGGAAGGCAGTCTAGAGAACCAATGAATGGCTGCTCCCCCTAGAGATCGAGGAAAGAGACACATCAGATAAGTTGGTTCGTGCATGAAATCCATAGATTGTGTACAAAATTCTCTGACATGATCTTGAGGATCAGAGTGTCCATCATACTTATCATATTTAGGCATCTCCACTCTTTTTGGGAATGGTGGCATATACAAGTCTTTATCAAATGGAAAAGGACATAGGGCCTCCATGGAGAACTCTTTGGGTTCCTTTTCTTTCTGAAGTTTATTAAGTTTGACTTGCATGGCATGCATCTTTTTCATCATAGCTGTGAGTGGAGTTTCTTCCTCATGTGTAATGATATCTTCGACATTAAAGTTAGGAGGAAGTTTAGCTCCTTAATGAGCTAATTGTAAAAAGTATGCTTCTTTATCTTCTTTCAAGAAATGCTTCATCATTCTTTTGAAGTCATCGTCATTTTGATATCGAGCAATTTCTTCAGGTGTGGGTTCCTGATTTGCACCATGTTGAGATTGAGCTCTTTGAGAGCCAAAGTTTGTCCCTGCTTGAGACATGGTAGGAGTTCTCCTTGGGATAGATTGAGGAGGAGTTTGTTGATTACCTTCGTGAGTTGATGAAGGAGGAATGTAACCAGATTTCAATCAAAAATTGCCAAGATCGTCGTCTTCATAAAGACCAAAATTGTAGAGTTGCTCAAGAGTTGGAGCCTGGAGAGTATTCAAAGGTAAGGTATGGGATATTTCTCCAGATTTCTTGTGAGAGGAAGCTCTAGTTTCCACCATTAACCTTGGGTGAAGCAAAAGAATATGATCAAGACAACTGAAGAAAGATCTGATTCAAGAAGATCAAATGACGCAACCTTGTCAAGGTTTGGTTGATTGAAGCTTGGATTAGACGTAAATGAAGGAGACTATGCCCTGGATGTATGGGTAGATTCCCAAAAGATAGCGGACACGAGTTCACAACACTTAGTCATTTTGAAGATTGATTGAAGATTGATAGTTATGACAAGGTTTTGACACAAGATGAAAAAGACTCAAATCAATAAAATAGAAGGCTAAATTGAATTCCAAAGGCCACTTTAGGAAAATGATTGGATTCTCAGTAGTTGCTGCTCTATTCTTGACACAGTGATTTTCTTGACAGACCCTGAAAATAGGCTGGAAAAGCTGGGTCTCTGATAGTTCTAACAACTTTTCAAAATTTCTCAAATGACTTTCTATAGGCTCATACGACAGTGGGTATAGCATGAAATGACAATTGACAAACTCATACGACTATTGCAAACTCGCACAATAGTTGATAGTAGGGTTTTTTACTTTTTTGAATTGATTGGCAGTAAAACTCGTACAACAATGTACCATATACCATACGACAATCTAGGGGTTCTGAAATGACAATAGCCAAAATTCATATGACTTTCTGACTTTACAAGATGACTTTTGACTCCAAAAAGGTATTTGACATCAGATTTTGAAATTTTTTTAGATTTTTAGTTTCAGATTGTTCACAAAATTGTCTATCTAGATTTGAAGATTGTACCGGATTGATTCATTCTTAGTAACTAGATAGATAAATAAGCACACAAAACAGTAAGAAAGTGATTTCAAGAAAGTCTGAAAACAATGAACAAGGGACAAAGCAACCCTGTGCATGAACAATAAAGTGACTGAATTATGCTAATCCCTAGGAGTGCTAACAGTGTATGTTCCAAAAAGTTTTGCAATAATGCACATATTCCTATAAAATGAAAATTTGGCCTCACTAGGGTTTTTAGTAATGGTCTGACTCTGCAACTTTTGTGATCTGAAGAGGGAAAACTCCAATCTAGGTGCACCGGGGTTTTGACACAGTCCGAGAAATTAATCAATCAAGAGCTACTAGGGAGATCTGACAGCCCAACAAGAGACCACACCTGTGAAGATTTCCTCCACAAGGACATTTATATAGAGGCTGCTGCTACCACAGCGAAAATGGCTATTACCGCTTAAGGTTCCATCAACATGGTTGACCCAATTAAGGGAATGTCCACTACGGTTAACCCTCTCTAAAGGTGACTCACAAAAGATACCACATGGAGACTGGTTCTAGATTCAAGGATCTGAGTTTCTGGTACTACCCAAAAAGGGAGTAGAGCATAGTCCTCTAACCTTTTCACTTTTAACCTCAAACAAAGTAGACAGATTAATCTGACTTGCTAAGACCAAGATTATCTCACAAAGATCTATGATGTCAATCTCTCATGATCTATCAACCTCTCTGGAGAGAGAATGTATCAATCAGAAGCTGAAGACACACAAATCTAGTAGAACGTGAGATGCTCTCAGTAACCTCCCTACCTACAAGGATTCCTTCGTTGAGAAGAGTTTTGTTGGAAACCCATTCTCTCAAGAACCATGAATAGTGTTCATAGGGCCTATTTACTATGTGTAACAAAGATGCTGAGAAGCAAATCTATGTTCATTTTTATAGCCCAAAATGAAATCTATGATATGAAAGCAATAAAGGTCACACAAGCTTGACACATAAGAGTTCTTTTTAATCCAAATTGAAATGTTATCAGCTGAAAAAAATTACTTAAATTTCTCGCAATGTGCTTAGTAGATTATTACCTATTTTTAGCAATTCTCATGCTTTTGCCCAATCAAAATCAACAGAAATCAATCAGAAACAACAAATTTCAATCGTTAATGTTAGCTATTAGTCTGAATCAGGAAAACAAATCTAGAAAACTACCTGAAAAAGTGAAATGACAATTGAAACATGGCACTAAAACTCGTACAATGGTAGGTTACCTCACAAACGACAGTCCAGAAACTCGTATGACACTGGGTACTAGATCATACGACAATCGAGATTCCAAACGGCACTGTGATCACGATGGTATGATTCTTGATCAAATCAACTGTGATATGACAATGGGTATCTCTTGGTACAAGTTTCTGACAAAACTCGTACAAAAATTGTACGGACATAAATTAAAAATCACAGCTTGGAACAGAAAATGATAAGAAGATGATAAAAATTGAATGGAAACCCATTTCAGGGACCCACGGTAGGTGCCAGAAATGTGTGTCTGAATTTTGTACCTAGCTGTAGACACAACACTTTAGTAAAATATTAGAGGTTAGCAGAAATCAAAATCATGCAGTGAAATGAAAACTAATCTAACCAGGTGATTTACTGCCTTGTAGTAGATGCGAGTATGTATTCTTAGATTGGACCGAGATCAGTGACCTTGACGACACCTAAATGAAGGATTTAAATGCAGAATCTAGATATGAGATGAATGCAAATTAATCTCTTTTTTTTTGTTTTCTGTGTAATTATGATGAGAAATGATATGAAATCTAATCTATATGAAAAACTGATATGCAATGATTCTAAGAATTGATATGAAAAACAAAATTGATCTCACAAACATGGTTGATTCTCAAGATTCTTCAGATACCAATTCGCCAGCATAAGTTTGCAAATTATGAGATATCATTATGAAGAGCTGAGCCTTGATTTTATAGAAATCCAGGGCTTTGGGGATGCATGGAAAAAGCCATAAATCACTCAGATAAACTCAGGTTGATTTTTGAGTTATCAAAGAATAAAAGATAATTAATTCACAAAATCATGCAAAATCATGCACAAACAGCTTTTTAACTCAAATTATAGTTGAGTTTATTTTTAAAACAATTTGAATTGATTTTTTGATTTAAAGTTTAACTGCTTTTTGAATGTGCATAATTAATTATGAATTAAATAAATAAATAAAGTGATTTATCCTCAACTTAACTGATTTTAAAAATAAAATAATTGATTTATGGGTTAATCAATTATTAAATCAAATTTTTATTCAAAAACTATATTATTAAATTTGACAATTGACATTAATTAATTAAATAAGAATTTAATCAATTAGTCATAGGATATCTGATTTATTGTCAAAATGGAATAATATAATTTTAGAAATAAATATAATTAAATCCAATTAAATAATTAAGTGGCATATTAAATCTAATTAATTAAATATTGAGAATATTCAATTAATCAAACTTTAGGATAAATAAGATTTATCGCCAAATAATCATTAAATCAAAGATAATTAGGATAAATAGGAATATCACTAGGAATATTCCCTGATGCAGAATTTGAGATAATCAATTAGGATTTGATGATGTTCAGATGTGCCTTAGTTTAGGACTTTGATGTCGATTTCATTTGATATGTCGATATAGGAGGTTAATGAACCTATAGCCCATTTGTGGGGTATTACAAGATTAAGTAAAGTTTAATTAGGAATATTGAATTACACCAATAGCTAGCATCAAGAGTATCTTCTTCATCCAAATTAATTGTAATAGAATCTAAGATACAAATAGCATTGTCATGTTTGTTCATTTTAATCTTGTCTAAATTCACTTCTTTCATTGGCTCAAGCATTGTTTGCTCAAAGAGAAGCAAAACATGGGGAGCTTCTATTAGGTGATGCAATATTTTGAGAAGCACGTTAATGAGCTCTAGCTCGATACTTGCGATAGTGGTCACAGGCATGATAGTTGTGTTTGGTTTTGATTAAAATTTGGTGTGGTTCAAGATCATTCAACATTTTATCCTTATCTTCATCGGTAGGAAGAACATAAGGAAGCACACTAGATTGAGAGATGGTTTGAGAAGTGTGGGTATAAACAATAGGAAGAAGAGATATATGTGGTGTAGGAAGAAGTCCACATCCAGGGAAAAGAGATGGAACATCCTTAGATTTTCTAAGTGCACAAATCTTTTGGACCTTATAGGCTTAGTATTGTGTGCTAAAATGTTGTCACACTTCTATGAGTCGTTAAATTTAAGATTGCTCAAGAATGAGGTCTCAAATGGTGACTCATAGCTCTTTATTCATGGAGTGCAAGGGTTTATGATGAAGGCCCTCAGATTAGACCTAGTTTGTGCCCATGTAAGTACACCATAAAATGAGAGATTCAAAGAGAAAAAGCAAGAATGCTAGTCTTCATGATCATCAAGTATGCATGCAAATGAAAATGAAAGCTATTCTAAATGATAACAATGCATGAAAGTAAACTAATCTATGAAAAGAAATGCTTATGCAAGATTATTCTGTGAAAGGAAATATGAATCTAATCTAATATGCAAGTGCAAGATTAATCTAAATGGATTGCCATGGAGCATGAGAGAAGAAGACAAGAAAAGAGAAGTTGTAATATCCAAGCTCAAGTGCTCAAGAATCTTCTCCAAAGTTGCTCTCCAAACCTGCAACATAACAATACAAAAAAAAATTATCCTCTAAATGAGAAGGAGAGAACTCCTTATAAAAGAAAGCAAACGGTCAAGATTAAGAGGCAAAAAGAAATGAGCAATGGTGGAGATTAAATCTTGGTTGATCCATGTGCTCAAGATTCTTGAAGAGGCAAAAAGATGAAAAAGGCCCACCACTTAAAAGTATCTGCATTCAAAGTGGAGAGAAAAAGGGATTTTTATTTATTTTATTTCCTTTTTCAACACAAAGAGAGATTTAAGTGGGGATTTTATTAAAAGAGGAATTTTATTTTAATAAGATGATTTATTTAATTAAAAGGGAAGTTTTTTTTTAGTTAAATGAGGCTTAGGATAAAATGATCAAACCTTAGGAAGGATTGAAATAATTAAATTAATTATGATTTGATCAGGGAAATTGATTTGAATTGAAAATATTGCAAAGCATTGATTCAGGAAATTGATAAATTGATGAATGGGGCCCCAAAGTCTAGGCGACCATTTTAGGGTGCATATAAGAATGATTGAAAGAGATGGTTAGGATGGATTTGAGTTGGTTGAGGCATGGGAAGCCAAAAGAAATCAAGGTCAAATGAGTCTTGACGCATTGAAGGTTGATAAAGCTATGGTTGATTTTTATGATTTCTCCCTTATGAGAAAATTTAAGACATTTATGAATAGGAGAAGCCACAACTTTCATGTAGGTAAGCCAAAAAAGACCAAGTTTGACTTGAAATTGATAAAAAATTGGGATGATAGTAAAGGTAACATCTAAGGTTTTACCACCAACTTCAACAGGAAAGGAAATGAAACCATGGGAAGGGTAAAGGAAACCATTGCAAGTTTGGATCCTAACATTAGATTTATCATATAAATCACTTTACTATAGAGATGTTCTTCAGTTATCACATTCACCATGAAAGTGGAATCAATAAGGACACCACGGGAAGGAAGGCGATCAACCCTTGTGACAATGTATAGGGGACCATGAGGTGCCTTAATTGTCTTAGAAGAGTCAAAGGTAATGCGAGATTGAGGTGAAGGTTTAGGTTTGGATTTCTCAACTTGATTTACCACATGAAAAACTTCATCAATTTTATCATTGTAGTCAATGCAAGGAGAAGATGAAGAAGGTTGGGTTTGGTCAATGGTATTGGTTGAATGATATGGAAAAGGGTGTTAATATGATTTAGTACAACAAAGGGGGGGGGGGGGGTGAATCAGTTGTTCTCAGGTCCAAATGTACCAATTGAATATTAAAACACTTCAACAAACTCAGATCTAATCACCAACTCAACTCGGTCTCTAAAGAACATATATCAGAAAACATATAACATGCAGTCCACTGTCCAATAGTATTTAACTTGCAGAATATCAAAACATTCAAACAAGTGTGACACCAAGATTTATAGTGGAAACCCAATTTGGGAAAAACCACTTTGTAACATGTTATTGATATTTTCACTCTTTTGAAGTGAGCTCTGTGAAAAGTCAACCTTGTTAAAGGTATACAAACACACTGTTAGGTGTGATCTTGTTAAAGGATTTCAATCACCCTGTTAGGAGTGGTCTAGTCAGAGGAATTGAGTACATTCCATTAGAATGCCACCATGATTAAAGGATTTATCAATGACTGTTAGGTCAACCTTGATTAAAGTATTTTGACTCTTATAATGGTTAGAAAGTAGCAATAATTTTTTATCTATAAAACATACAACTCACTTTGCAGATATCAGATCTAATTCACACATATATGTTGATTTACAAATTGAGTACCATTTCCATCTCCATCACTAATCTGGTTAGAAATCACTTCAAGCAATCACAACTCTGATATTCACCTTCAACCTTTTGCTTAGACTTATTAGTCAATAACATCAACATCACCAACATACTCTATAACCTCATCATTAGGTTTCCTTTATACCTCTCTAGATAGGTAGATCTATCTTTTGCCTCTTAATCTCCTCCGTAGATCTTAGGTTAGGTCAAATCCAACAGATCCTTCCAACACTTAAGTCCTTCATACATCCTTCTAGAAACATCTTCAATCTCCTCATTGAAATCATAATAAAATGATTTACCATGCATTAAATTTTCTATACAATCAGTTAATAAAATCAACACAATTTACATAACCCAAGAATTCAACTGTGTCGGCTGGAAATCTGAATTCTTCCTCCAAATGTAAATTGTCGACGTTCGATCAATATTGTGTTCATCTCCTCGATCATCACTATGTAACTCAATCATCTCTACAAACTAGCTTCCTTAGCTAACACTATTTTGCTCGGTAATTTCTTATCGCTTGGCATAAACTGATGTTTGATCAACACTAGATTTACTTGGCATATACTGGCACTCGGTTAACACCAACATCACTCGGCTTAAACTAGATTTCATCACTTTTGCTCGGTTAAGCCTACTTCTTTAGTCTTTCTTCTTACTTAGATAAACAATACATTGTCTCATCATAGTGCCAAATAATCAAGTACTCATTGAAGTATCAAATCACTCAACCTTTCCTTAGGTGTTATTGTTATCTCCCTTGCCCTAATCCTTTTCATCAACCAATAGATATAGTACTTTCTTAGATAGCAATTGTCTTACTAGTTAAGGTTTGACATCAATGACAATACAATAATTGTTTCAATTGCAATTTCCAACAATCTCCCTCTTTGGCATTGATGGCAACACTACATGAATAACACATTATTTACCAACCAATCCAAATTTTATCATTGCATTAGAAATATTTATAATATCCTTAGCTTCATTCTGATTCTCAATAACTTAGCCTTACTTGACCGTTTACACAGTAACTCCCTTTGAAACTTTCTTGTGTGTCTCTCTCTTTGATTATATCCTCTTGATGTGTATTCATCTCTTATTCATCTCTGAAATCTCTCCCTCTTTGACAAAAATGCCAAAGCAACAACTAGAACTTACATCATTCATATGTAAATGTCATCTTGTCAGTTCAGTAATAGTATTTCTCCCTCTATCATCTTGCTTATGACTAATTATCAACTTTGTTGTTCTTTTCACAACTCTAGGAAGCTCCTAAAGTGTGACCTTTCCTGCATCAATTTGTCAGATATTATGTGCAACACATTTGATGCAGTGCTCCTAGCTTGACTAGGTAGCCTCAATCAGGGGAAGCACCCCTAATTTACCTCTTAGATATTCATGAGCATCCTTAGGTAAAGCTTTTGTGATTATGTCTACTAGTTGTTCCTTTGTGTTCACATATTCCATTCTCACTTCTTTTTCCTGTACCAATTCCCTTAAGTAATCATACTTAATTGCAATGTGCTTGGTCTTTGTGTGCATCACAAAGTTCTTTGATATGTTAATGGCACTTGTGTTATCACATAAGATAACAACAAGTTCAGTAATTTCCTCTTTCATTCCTTTTAATAATTGCTTGATCCATACCAGATTTGAACAATTCACTACAGTTGCCACATACTCAGGTTCTATAGTAGATTGGGAAATGCATTTTTGTTTCTTGCTTGTCCAAGAGACTAATCTCTATCCAAGAAAGAAAGCTCCTCCACTTGTACTTTTCCTATCATCAACATTTCTTGCCCAATCAACATCAGTGTAAACTCTCAGTTCAAATTTCTCATTTCTCTTGTACTACAATCCATACTCTTTTGTCCCTTTCAGATATCTTAGTATTCTTTTTATAGCCATCATATGATTTTTCTTAGGATTGGCAGAGAATCTTGCCACAATCCTAACTGCTAGAGCTATATCTAGTATGCTGTGAACAACATATTGCAGCTTTCCAATTATGGATCTATACAAGGTTTGATTCACTTCATCAGTATCATCAGCCTTAGACAATTTCTATATAGTAGCCATAGGAGTACTCACTGGCCTTGAATCCTCCATTCCAAAAACATTTAGTATCTCTTTGACATATTTAGATTATGTTATGAAGACACCTTTCTCCATCTTATAGATTTGTAAACCAACAAAGAATTTGATCTCACCAAACATAGACATTTCAAATTCAGTTTGCATTTCATTTGAAAATTTCTGACATAAGGCATCTTGTCCTTCAAATATGATATCATCTACAAAAATTTTTGCTAACAAAATCCCTTTACCTTCTTTAGCTTTCATGTACAGATTGTTGTTGTCATTTGTCCTTGCAAATCCAATATTGATCAAATAATTGTGCAGCCTCTCATACCATGCTCTAGGGGCTTGTTTCAATCCATACAGTGCTTTGTTCAGTTTGCAAACCATTGTTTTCTTGTTTGGATCAACAAATCCTTCAAGTTGTTCAATATATACCTCTTCTTCTAATATACCATTCAAAAATGCATTGACATCCATTTGGTATACCTTAAAATCTCTATAGGTAGCATATGCAAGTAGAATTCTCACTCCTTCTAATCTTGCTATAGGGGCAAATGTTTCCCCATAGTCTATTCCTTCTTCTTGTGCATAACCTTTGCATACTAGCCTTGCCTTGTTCCTTGTGACTTGTCCATGTTCATTGAGTTTATTTCTGAATACCCACTTTGTTCCAATAACATTCTTGTTTTCTAGTCTCGGCACCAGAGTCCAAGTATCATTCTTTTCAATTTGATCTATTTTTTCATTCATAGCTTGAATCCAATCTTCATTCTCCAAAGCATCTTTTACTGTTTTAGGCTCAAACTCACACAATAAACATGTAGGGTCTTTCAACTTACTTCTGGTCAAGACTCTAGATTCTTTATCTCCAATGATTTGTTCAGGTTTATGATGTCATCTCACATATTGTGCCAATGTAGGTTCAGATCTCTTCTCAGGTTCATCATGAAAATTATCAGATTCTGCTTCAACTTTGGTACCTCCTTCTTATATAGCTTGATCATTAGCTTCAAGTGCCTTTAAAAATTTTCTCTGTAAGCACCAACAGCTCTAATAGCAATTGTTAATGTAGAATTTGAGCAATACAAATCCACAAAACCCGAAGATCATCTGCATACAAAAACCTGTTACAAGGAAGTAGAGACAAGAAGAGGGCAAGGGTTTGACTCAAAATATGAAGAAGAAAATATCCTCAAATAATGAATGAATAGAATGTACAACGGATCATCCTTATAAAGGAGATCGAAAGCCTTGAAAGGCAAACCTAAAAATTAGAAGTGCATGTAATAATTAGTTAAATTATTACAAGACTAATGCATGCAAGTTTATATTTAAAACAACTAGTGCATAAGTTTGAATCAACTAGTGCATGTGTGTTTAAATATAAACAACTAAAAATAAAAGTGTTGACATCATAAGAAGGGAGTAAAGTTAATTAATATAATTAATACTTTACTCTAACACCCCCCCTTAAGATGAGCAACAATGCAACTACAAACAATGCAAAATAAAGCAAAGGAAACTACAATGCTGAAAGCATAAAAATGGGTCCCGACAACATGGCCTGATGAGGTACCCAGCACAACCAAATCTCTATAAAATAGAGAAATAGAGAAAACCCAGTGGGAAAAAACCCTACTCCGAAAAGAGATAAAAAAATGCAGAAAAATAAATGGCTCAAGAGACTCTCTCAAAACCATAAGTACAACCAGCCCCCCCATGAGAGAGGGGTGAGACACCAAAGCCCCCCTAGAATGATGGAACCCCTGTGGAAATGATTGAACCAATGCAACCCCAATGCAGAAGAAACAAAGGCATGGAACAGGGAAACCCCTGAATGAGAGTTGAAACTGGAAGGCCTAATTGATGCTCAAATGAGAAAACATGAGGATCTTGAAAGGGAATCCCTAATGTAGGTGGTGGGACAGGTGTGCTGACACTGTCATGAAAGAGGAGATGAACGTCCTCTGTAGAATCCTCAACAAGTGCACTTGGTGGCTCAATGAATGGAGCTGGAGGGTTAGGCAGTGCTAAAGAAGAATCTTGCTAAAGAGAAAAGACCTCAACAGGATGTGGTGTGGCAGTCATAGTAGTGATCTCAGGAACAATGCAAAGGTTCAAGCGACCTGACTGCACCACATGAGGCTCTCATGAAAGAGGAGAGTTGTGCTCTAACAATGGAGATGGTGGACCAAAGTGTGTGAAGGTGTAGAGATGAGTGGAATGATCAACTGTCCCTGTAGCAACAATATCTCCTGTCATACTATCTCGAATGAAGACTGAATCTGTAGTGAACTCAATTGTCTTCCCTGAACCACTGTGTGTAATCTGATAAATTGAGAGAAGGTTTATAGACAAAGATGGAACATATAATACATCATTGAATGTGTCATCCCAAATGCCGACTGAACCTTTCCCGCAGACTGTCAGGACAGTGTTATTCCCCATGAGAATGTGAGGAATAGGAGAAGCCTCAATAGAAGAGAACATCTCTGGAGAAGATGCCATATGGTGAGAAGCACCTAAATCCAGTATCCAAGGGACCTGTGAAGGGGATGCAATGGATGCTCGTAATGCATGACCCTTTCCTAAATCTTGTCTAGATGTCGAAGATGTGGAGGAAGACTGAAAAGCAGACCCCTGTGAGGTAGAAGAGGATGGAGAGGAAACAGTGCTCTTATGAAGAAGAACTTGCAAATCTGCAATCTGTTTCTCATAGCCATCAAATCTCTTCTGAAAACAATGTGACTCATCATGAGGTCCCTTTTGACAATAGGAACATGTAGGTCACTCAGTCTTCTGTTTCTCCTTCTTAGAAGAATATGGTGGGCCAGTAGAGGGCTGAGAAGAGGAATCTGATATCTGTTTTGGCTTCTACTTCTACTTTTCTTTGGATGGTTGGGCAACCAATGCATGGTTCTTTGATCTTGTTAGAGAGTCCAACTCAGTAAGCTTGGCCTACTCTCTAGTCAAATGATCATAGAACACCTCAAAAGTGGGCATGGTGAATGTAGGTCCCAAAGCGTCCATGGTAGAATGAAAGGTAGAAGAGAAGATCTGAAAGTTTCCCCTAAGCTTAGACAGAATCAGATAAATGCACTCTTTATCAGTCTTTTGCTTTCCACATCCATGTAACAAAGATCTCTACTATTTGAACTTCATTAGAAAGTCCTCAATAGAGGGAAAAGAATCAGGTACAAGAGAGGTAAGCTCTACCTCAATTTGAAGTGCTTGAAACTCATTCACTGTACCAAACAAAGTGTTCAACTTTGTCCACATAGCTAGAGTGGTATTGCACCCATCAAGGTGAAACTGCAAGCTGTCTGATACCTGTAAAGCAATCAACCCCATAGCTTCATCCATCTTGTTTCGATGCTACATGATCTCAAAGGGCCTCTATAATACTGGCTGCACTGCATCTAGACAAGACCAGAGCCCTTTTGAACGGAGAAGTCGTGTCATCAGGGTTTTCCATGTGTGATAATTATGTGGGGTCAGAAGTTCTAGACAAGAAGAGGTCTCGGCCATATTTTTTAGAAGGGGTTTTGTTTTGACAAATATCTTGTTTAACTGAAAGAAATAAGAAAATAAGACCCCCCCACAAGCCAAATATCGAACCCCCAAGCCTAAAATGATTTGCTTTATCAAGAGAAGAGCAAAAAAGCTTTAGATCTGAATCTTATGTACCTTGAAAAAATTCTGATGAAAATAGGCAGAAATCTAGATGGTGCTCAAGAAGATCTTTTTGACGCTTCTTCTGGATCGAAAAACAGAGCCAATTTGAGCAAATTAGCCCCCCTGGAATGGAAAAAGGATAATCTAGCTTTGACATTAGAAATATCAAGCTAGATGGAAAAAAATACCAGATTAAACTCCATGAGAGCATCGGGCTCGGAACCAACTTTTCAATGATATCTCATTTGTCGAAAAATGATGCCTAGAGCTCCCGGAAAGCCAATTTCAACGAAAGAGGCTTCAAGACATAAAAAATTCAAAAAAAATAAATTTTGTGGTTGGAAAAAATCCCGCTGGCCTCTGGTCACATGAGTCTTGGGCGCGGGTGCAAAGGGGCTGGCCATCGATAGTTTGGGCCCGCCACTGGCGGCAAATTCTAACGGTTTGGTTGCTCGACGGTCTGCAACGGTGGCGGTCTCTAGCGGTGGCCGGCGATGGGCTGAGCACGGGCGACACACTGGTCGCGCGCAGGTGGCACACTGTCTGCGCAAAAAAAATTGCAATTTTTTTGCTTTTGCTACTTCCTATGGGGTCAATTTATTGCCTTGGGGTGCGTGCAATGTTGTACGGCCCTAGGGCAAAAAAATTGCCTCTCCCTGCAACGTTGTCCAAATTGGACGTGTTTTATATCAAAATAAGGGTTTTTGGGTGCTGTGAGCTCAACAATGAGGTCCATTTGAGCTCAAAGCGCACCAAAATTTAGAGACCCCCTAATTTCAATAAAAAAACATAAAAAAACTCTAAAAAGTGCAAATTTTTTTATTTTTTTTTCTAACGTCCTACAAAAAATACTAGATCTAAGAAATATAACCAAAACCTCTCAAATCCGCCAAAAAAATCTCTAATTTGAATCCTTCAAACATGAACAAGCTGTAGCATATTAGGCTCTGATACCATGTAAAATTTGAGCAATACAAATCCACAAAACCCGAAGATCACCTGCATACAAAAACCTGTTACAAGGAAGTAGAGACAAGAAGAGGGCAAGGGTTTGACTCAGAATATGAAGAAGAAAATATCCTCAAATAATGAATGAATAGAATGTACAATGGATCATCCTTATAAAGGAGATCGAAAGCCTTGAAAGGCAAACCTAAAAAGTAGAAGTGCATGTAATAATTAGTTAAATTATTACAAGACTAATGCATGCAAGTTTATATTTAAAACAACTAGTGCATAAGTTTGAATCAACTAGTGCATGTGTGTTTAAATATAAACAACTAAAAATAAAAGTGTTGACATCTTAAGAAGGGAGTAAAGTTAATTAATATAATTAATACTTTACTCTAACAGTTAATATGATTTAGAACAACAGAGGGGGGGGGGGGGTTGAATCAGTTGTTCTCAGGTCCATATGTACCAATTGAACATTAAAACACTTCAACAAACTTAGATCTAATCACCAACTCAACTCGGTCTCTAAAGAACATATATCAGAAAACATATAACATGCAGTCCACTGTCCAATAGTATTTAACTTGCAGAATATCAAAACATTCATAACAAAACATTCAAACAAGTGTGACACCAAGACTTATAGTGGAAACCCAATTTGGGAAAAACCACTTTGTAACATGTTACTAATATTTTCACTCTTCTAAAGTGAGCTCTGTGAAAAGCCAACCTTGTTAAAGGTATACAAACACACTGTTAGGTGTGACCCTGTTAAATAATTTCAATCACCTTGCTAGAAGTGGTTTGGTCAAAGGACTTGAGTATATTCCATTAGAATTCCACCTTGACTAAAGGATTTATCAATGACTGTTAGGTCAACCTTGATTAAAGGATTTTGACTGTTATAATGGTTAGAAAGTAGCAGTAGTTTATGATCTATAAGACATACAACTCACTTTGCAAATATCAAATCCAATTCGCACATATATGTTGATTTATTGACTGAGTACCATTTCCATCTCCATCACTGATCTTGAAAATCACTTCAAGCAATCACAACTTTGATCTTCACCTTCAGCCTTCTACTTAGACTTATCAGTCAATAACATCAACATCACCAGCATACTCTGTAACCTCACTATTAGGTTTCCTTTATACCTCTCCAGATACGTAGATCTGTCTTTTGCCTCTTAATCTCCTCCGTAGATCTTAGGTTAGGTCAAATCCAACATATCCTTCCAACATTTAAGTCCTTCATACATCCTTCTAGAAAAATCTTCAATATCCTCATTGAAATCATAATAAAATGATTTACCATGCATTAAATTCTCCATACAATCAATTAATAAAGTCAACATGATTTACATAACCCAAGAATTCAACTATGTCGGCTAGAAATCTAAATTCTTCCTCCAAATGCAAATTGTTGACGCTCGATCAATACTGTGTTCATCTCCTCGGTCATCCCTGTGTAACTTGGTCATCTCTATAAACTGTCTTCCTCAGCTAACACTGTTTTGCTCAGTAATTTCCTATTGCTCGACATAAACTGATGTTCGATCAACACTAGATTTACTCGGCATATACTGGCACTCGGTTGACACTAACATCACTCAGCTTAAACTAGATTTCTTCACTTTTTCTCGGTTAAGCCTACTTCTTCAGTCTTTCTTCTTACTTAGATAAATAATACATTATCTCATCACAGTGCCAAATAATCAAGTACTCGTTGAAGTATCAAATAACTCAACCTTTCCTTAGGTGATATTTTTATCTCCCTTGCCCTAATCGTTTTCATCAACCAATAGATATAGTACTTTCTTAGATAGCAACTGTCTTACCAGTTAAGGTTTGACATCAATGACAATACAACAATTGTTTCAATTGCAGTTTCCAACAAAGGGTTGGTATAGATTTGCAAGTTTTATTTAGGAGGTGCAATATATTTATTGACATTGTTATTATCACCGCCCACCGATATAGCATTGGAATCAATAAGGTCTTGAATAATAGTTTTCAACTGGTAACACCTCTCAAATCATGGCTAGGTTGATGATAGTATTGACATAAAGCTTTGGGATCAAAGTATTTGGATCTTGGTTTGGATGGATTAATGGGTTTGATGGGAGGAAGTGTTAAACCATTAAAATTTATGCAAATATCACATTATGCAAATATTTAGAAAGTTGAGTAAAATTACAAGCAGATTTAAAAATAGGTAACTAAGAATCCACACCTTTGGGTGCTACTACCACTTGTTCATCAACAATGTTGGGTGAGTTGTTGATTTTGATTAAGGTTTTCAGTTTCTCAAACTTGTTGAAATTGGATGTGGAATCACTCTTATCAATAAGAACAAGATCCAGTGGAGTAGTTATCTCAAATTGACTCACTTGTAATTGATAATGATCAAGCACTACACACAATTGAGAAAATATAAGAGAATTTAGAAAGAAGTGTCTTATCTCTAATGTCTATTTGTAAATTAGCAATAAAAATGCACTGCACATCAACATCAGACACATGATAAGAAATCTGAGCATGCAAATGCTTAAATCTACCAATGAAGTCACTAACTTTTTCTTTAACACCTTGTTTACAATGCATTAGACCAGACAAAGAAATTTGAGGACCATTGTTGTTTTGAAATTGTTAAATAAAACCATTAGCAAGCTTATGAAAGGAATCAATGGATTAAGGAGGCAAAGAACAATACCATTACAAGGCTTTGTCTTGAAAGGTCCTTGAAAATAACTTTGTCATGAACCTATGGTCGTGAGAGAAATCACTACACAAGGTTTGAAAAGTCTTAACATGAGTCAAAGGATCACCCCTACCGTTATAAGTCTCAAGATGAGGAATCTTAATGTTTTGTGGGATAGAAACAACATGTGATATCTAAAAACAAAGGACTAAAAATATCACAAGTAGGAATGTTGAACTTGGATTTATTCATGGAGGCAATTTGTTGTTTCAATGAGGAGATAGTTTGAGACAAACTATTAATGGTAGAATTAGTATAAGAAATGGTAATAGGAGAAAAATTCTTGGAAATTGAAGGAATGGTTGAATATGAAAAAGTGACACTATGGTAAGTGGTCATGGAAGAAGGCAATGAACCACTTGAAACACTTAAAGGAATGGAAGGGAGAATAGGGTTAGGAAGACTCACATGTGTAGGCTTAGAATTTTGGATTGAAGTTGTTAAAATAGGTGGAGTAAAAGTGGGCACACTAGGAATGGAAGTAGAGATAGGCAAAGAGGTCTCGACACTTGTAGTAGGTGGAGTGAGGTCTAAATCTCAAGTAAAATCCATAATAAGTTTGATATTGGTATGGACAAGATGATAAATGCTACATAAAATGTTAACATCATGCTCATCACTATGAATAAGTTTCCTTATACCTTCTATAACAAAAAGGGCATCGAGATTATGGTTCTCTTGAGTTATCCATTGTTCAAACTTTTCAAAATAATGGGAAAATTTTCAAACTTGGATAGGAGAAACCCTTAAGGATTCATATTCATCATGAGAAGAATGAGAAGTGTGATTCTTCATGATAGGATTGATATAATTAAGATGCATGTTGGTATCATTAAAATTCCTAGGAAAGAAGGACGGTTCGCTATCAAAGGAACCAATAAGTCTTTGGCTTCTTCTAACATGAATACTATAGGTTGGACAGTAATAATTTGCCTAAAGCAAAGAATAAAATGCCAAGATCTAGAAGCTCAAGAGATAGCACAAGAGAGACAAGATGATCAAATGAATATATTCAATAATGATCAAATGATAATGGATAATAGATAAATACAATTTAGGAGTGCCTGAATATATAGGCAATGCGATAAGACTACATGATAAGGAGATGATGAGCTATCAACCACACTAAGTGGAATCACATGTCCACCAAAGGTGGATCATCCTCCATTATACATCATAGTATGTGCAACAATGAGAGGATGATAATGTGATAAGAGCACTAAAGGTGGATCTCACACATAAAGAGGTATGTGATGACAACTATCACCATGTAAAGTGGAATTTCTCCTAACCATGTGCTAAAATGAAATGAAAACTCCTAGGTGTCTCAATAAAAACTAATATGCAAATGCATTATCCTAAGTAAACTTAAGTAAAGTGTAATTAGTAATATTTAATTACACCAACACCCCCCCTTAAGTGCAACTTAGGGGAATGTACTTAAGCTCACAATGCTAGATAATAATGCAAGATGGGTCCCAACTACTAGGACATGTTAGGTACCCATGTACAAAATGCAAGAGCAATGAAATCTCTCATAAAGTGGAGAAAGTGGGAAAACCTCATGGGAAAAACCCTTCCCCAAAAGAGAGATGAAAATAAGATGCATAGATGGATGGAGTAATCAAGACCCCCCCATTATGACATACATCATGTATATATAATATAGAAGTATGAGAAGGACAAAACCCCATATGAGGAAAAATTCCCCCCCCCCCCATAAGAGAGTAGTAGAAGAAGAAGAGAGACAAGGTAGCCCCACTCAATGTCGAATGCCCATCAGTGATAGATGCTCCAGGATGGATGTAGAAGCTGGTCCATGAATGTCAAATAATGTTCCTCCCCTTAGGAAGAAACAAAGCCATAGGTGTGTATGAGATATCTCCCCAATATGTAGGAAGAAACCTCAAGATGAATGATGTCTTTGAAAACTTCTCAACTATCCTTGTGTCAATAGTGAAGGCTGCCCCTTCCAAAACTGCTAAAAAGAACAAGTCAGGATCAAACAAGGATGGATGTAGAACATGTCCCAAAGAACCAAATGTCTTCTCTAGTGATAAAGAGACCTCCTAAAACTATTGTACATAAGGATCCATAATCACATCAGCCTTGAAAGATTAATCATGTGGAGAATGGACACAAGGGTTAGAATGTTCCCTCGCAACAACTGAAGAAGGATATTCCCCATCAAAGAGAAGATGTATATCATCAATGATCCATTTTCCATCTCAACTTGTCCTTACCCTTCAACTTCCACTTGTGTATCATTCCCTACAAAAATTTGAGGTACCTTAGATGGCTCTAATAAATAAAATTGCCCCTTTGAAGCACCCATATGATGTGTGGTACCTGAGTCAAGAATCCAATCCACTAAAGAACTTAAACTTTCCATAAATGCTTTCCCTTTTCCCTTTGAATTGGATGGAGATGAATCCTTGGAAGCATTAGGCACATTTATTTTGTTCTTATTGAGTAAGTTTTCCAAATCATCAATTCTCTTAGTCTTGCAATGATGCTCATCATGATTCAGTTTCTTGCAATATGCACAAAATAATTTATCCTTCTTGTTGTTGTTTCCCTTCTTGTTGGAAGAAGAATCACCTTGTTGTGAGGAGGAAGATTGTTGTGTCTATGATTGTGATTTTGGATTCCACTTCTTTTTGTTGTTGTTGAAATTTTTGCCACCTTGATTTCTTTGGTTCTCATTATTAGCCACCAATGCCATAGACTTTAAAGACTCGAGAATTCCCATATCCATCAACTTTCATTGTTCCAATGTCAACATTTATGAAAATGCATCAAATTAAGGATTAGTGAATGTACTTCCCATGGTTAACTTATGAGTATTATAACTCGATATAAAAGCTTCATATTCTGAAGATAGCCTCTTCAAGATGTGACGAATCAACCTTTCATCCTTCACAAGATTACCAAAATCCTTAAGTAGTGTTCTCAACTCATTGGATTTGTTGACATAGTCTTGAATCGTGTCAAACTTCCTAGGATCCAAGACAAGTAAATCATCCTCAATTGTGAATGCCTTTTCCTCATCCACCTTACCATACAAATCTTCAAGTTTTTCCCAAGCACCCTTGGAATCCTTAAATCTAGAAATGTGGAAGAAGAGATCTTCATGAACCCAACAACTTATAATTCCTAAAGCTATATTGTCTTTGATTTTCCAATCATGTTTTTCATTATCATCCACATTAGTACTAGTAGGTTCTTTAATTTTACCATTTACATAAAGATTTAAACCCTTTTCCATTAATTACTCCATACTTTGTCTTTCCATGTAGCATAGTTGTGTGAAGTTAACAATGGACATTTAGGTGAACCCATGATGCAAAATTGAAAGACAACAAGAGAGAAAGAGACACAAGCACACAAGAGACCCCCCAAATTCACTCAATCAAAGAGCCCCCCCCCCCTCTCAAAATGATGCTTTTGGCACTTTATATGTAGTGCATGTACAATTGCCACTTTCCAAAATGGACCAAAGTGGACTTCTGATTTTGCTGTTTACAACCACCTCAATGAGGCCAAATAAGACTCAAATCAATATTGTTCAAAATCAAATCAAATCCTAAGCATTACAATGATCATACAAGGTCAAAAAGGACCTAGATTTGAAAGTGATATTTTTTCCCAAATAAGGCTACAATTTGATAGCAAATCTGGAAAGTACTCAAAAAATTATGTGCTTTCAAAAAAAATGGCACATGAAAATGTGTCTATATTAGCCTTAACAAAGCCTTTAAAGTTGCAAAAATAGGGATTAGACTGGTACAATCTCCAAAATCTACAATTTCTGTCAAATCCGTGCACCAAAACCATAAAATAACACCACCACTTGAACGTTTAGGAAATTTTAGCCAAAAAAAAATTGCACTCAATTTGGAGTCCAGATGACCAAGTTATGGCATCCCAAAGTCGGACTGCAAAATCAAACTACAAATGGTGAGGGCTGCAAATTTTTCAAAATCGATGATGTCAGCAAAACACTATCTTAAATTTGATGGTTAAACGACCATCAAAACAGTGTAAAATCACCCAAGAATGATAGTTAAACGATCGTCAAATTTAACATCACAAAAAGATGATGTAGGCACTTGGATAAATTTGACATTCATATGACTGTTAGAAAAAAGAAAAAGAAAAAAATGTTCGATGACGTCCAGATGGGTGTCAAATTTAATCATGTAAAAATACTGTGAAAAAGTAATTTTAAAAAAATACCATTTTTTTCTCACCACGTGTTTGAATGTGGTTGGTTCGTTGGGGTTGATGTGTCTTCGGCTGGCCCACGTGGATTCTCTATGTGTTCGTTCGCATGGAGGTTGGCCTGCGTGGGAGGTCGCCAGAGGGCATGAGCTGAGCAACGGTGGTTTTAAGGGCCGAGTGGGGGATGTGGGATATTTATCCCACATTCACTCGGTTGCAAGACTTTGTAGTCTTGATATACCGCAGGGCTCGGGTTGAAACTTAAACGAGCTGACTCAAATGAGTAGTCTTTGGGAACGACTCGACCTGATAGTGAAGCTCAGCTCGGATGGCTGACTGGGATGTGTTATGTAGCTCAGGTCAGTGACTTGATTCAACTTGGCTTCGACGTTCCGCTGTGGTCGGTCTTGGCGATCCGCAGTCTTTAGGATGAGGGTTGACTGGTGACTCGAGATGTCCGGGCAAGATGATGCCAATTTTTTTAAAAAAAACCCAGAACATTAGTTCCACATGCATGGGATAAAGTAAGAAACTGATCTTTAAATGCAAAGATTGGTAGATGTAAAATAAAAGAGTTCGACTGGATTGCTACCTGCTTGTAACGTGTGCTGCATGTCTGAGATCTGATCTCAGTTTGAGTGCACTATCACCTGATGCCTGTAGTTCTGAATGTTAGCCAGGAGTGGGGTCCCCGAAACAACCCCCAAATTTTGCCAAGAAAATGCAAAAAAAGTCAAATCTAATTTTTTTCAAAATTATTTTAAATTATTTCAAAAATTTGTACCATGCCGCCTGGATCGGACTGCACAAGTCCAATTTGTAAACAAATTTTGCCTCAAATTTGACTTTTGCCCAAGGTAGGCAAATTTATAGTCAAAATTTATGGAAACAACCACCTAGATGCAATGGCAAGGTTAGATCTTTCTCTAGACGCTCCCACAAAATACTGCTCCTCTGGATCTGAATCATGGCCCTCCAAAAGTTAAAGCAAAGAGTCCTCCAATGGCTATGCAATGAGATCTTCTATGACTCTGATACCATGTAAGACTTTGCCTAAAGAAAATAATGAAATGCCAAGATCTAGAAGCTCAAGAAATAGCACAAGAGAGACAAGATGATAAAATGAATAGATTCAATAATGATCAAATGATAATGGATAATAGATAAATACAAAGTAGGAGTGCCTGAATATATAGGCAATGCGATAAGACTGCATGATAAAGAGATGATAAGCTATCAACCACACTAAGTGGAATCACATGTCCACCAAAGGTGGATCATCCTCCATTGTACATCAAAGTATGTGCAACATGTGCAACAATGAGAGCATGATAATGTGACAAGAGCACTAAAGGTGGATCTCACACACAATGAGGTATGTGATGACAACTATCACCATGTAAAGTGGAATTTCTCCTAACCACATGCTAAAATGAAATGCAAACTCCTATGTGTCTCAATGACAAGTAATATGCAAATGCATTATCCTAAGTAAACTTAAGTAAAGTGTAATTAGTAATATTTAATTACACCAACATGGACTCAAAGTGATAACACTCATGCACAAAATAATGGAAGGAAAGATAAATGCAATGAAAGTATGAGATTTGAAAGAAATATGCAAAAAGAAAGTTTTTTTAGAACAAGCAAATTAACTATTAAATTCAAACTAGATATGAATGCATACAATGTGGCAAATATGTAATGTAAACAGTGACTATCACAATTCATATAAAGTAGATCTAGATATGTAATTGTAAGATTTGGTACTACAATGCATGTAAAGAAGATCTAACTACTAAATCAAAGGTATAATGCATGAAAGAGACAAAGATGCAATTTGATGTAAATACATAGATCTAGATATCTAGATGTAAGAGAATCTAACACTAAAATCAAAATGAAAATGTTATAAGTTGTGTTCACCAAAATGTATAATAAAAAATGGTGAACCAAAGATAATGCTAGGAATGCTAGATAGCTCACCAAATAGTTTGTTTATGGAATAGGAGAAATGTCCTCCTAAAGGATCGTCCTCAACAAATCAAATCCACACAAACCAAATAGAACAAAAGGGGTGCTAATACAAGATCTAAATGAGAGTGGAGAATTGGGGTTCTCTTTCCCTTTATGAATCCAAGATCCAAATCATAGTGCTGTCAGAATCGGGAAAGGTTCTGAATCTGGAACTCTGTGAAAGTCTCAAACCCAAAGGACAAGGCCAAAAATGGCGGCCTTGTCATTTTACCTCTGAAACTGATGAAACTTGGAGTAACTAGCTATGATACTTCTAAATATGGATCTAAAAATCCAAAATCCATTTATGCAGATAGAGAAAAAGGGGAAAAGGTTGTGGAAAGGGCCTTGCCTTAGTCAAGCCCCTGTATAGGAATCAACCTTGAATTGAAATTGCATAAGGAAAGTATTGCATTCAAAGTAAATGTAAGTACTCACCTTGCAATAAAAACCATCATGGATGGATGCTAGGATCCCATAAATCCACAAAGATGCTTATAAAGAATGTAGGATCAAGGACGTCTCCACAAATGCAATGGATCTATACTTGCTAATCCTAGATCTTGAATGTATGTATGCTTGTGGATCTTCTTGATAGCTTGAGAATTCATCTACTTGGCCATCATGGGAGAGAAAATTGCATCAATTAGAGAAGATTGTCTTTGCTTGATTTGATCTTGAAGAAATGGAGACTTGGAGATCTTCAATTGGGCACTTTACTTCAAATCTTGAATCCAAATCCTCAACTACACAACTTGAAATCTTTCTTGCACTTGAAAATCACCAAATAGCTTGCATGTCATGTTGTAGGTAATGATGGATTGCACCATAGTCATGGATGTCAAAATGAGAGGCCTTGATGTCCCTTTATGCTCATTTTAGGATTCAATGTTGTTGGGCCAACCACAAATAAAGATTTGGAAGAAGCACTCACACATTTGGGTCAGAGCTCACCGAAGCTCAAAGATCTAGGACAAGGCCACAAATGGTAGCCTTGTCCCAAAAAAGTTTTCAAAGTTCGGCCAGCTTTAGGGAAGTGTGATAAGTTTTAGGGAAGAAAATAAATGAAGAGGGGATCAAGCATACATGACACTCAAACCTAAAATAACCAAAATGGGGACTAAAGGGTCCTATATACTCTAGTTATGGGTGCTAACTTTTTAGGATGAAACACAACCAAATTTATGAAGATTTTTGCCTCCAAAACACCTCTTCCCTACCTAATATCTCTGTATAATCTTTATTTAGTTGTTTCTCAAGTTTAAAATCCTCCTCACTCATTCCATTCTCAAAAAATCTATAATGCAAGGAGCCTAATGATTTCTCAAGCTTAAATTTCTCAACAAAGATATTCTTGAAAGACTCCCTATTCCATTTTTTTATTTGTTCTTTTAGATATTGTAACCTCTTGAAAAAAAATCTTTATTACCTTCTTGCCCTGGAGCTTGACTCCACCAATCAGCCATAAGGTCCTTGAATCCTTATTTCCTAAACCACATGACTTTGAATTTGAAGGGGCAACAATTAGGAGTCATCCTCTTGAATTCTCAGACCTATTGGGTAGTGATCAAACCCCATAATAGGGAGAATCTCAGCTTCACAAATCCACTGTTCCACATCCCAATTACCTACTAGTAGAAATTAATCCAATTTATTAGGCATATTTAAAAAACCCCCTCTCTTATTTGTCCAAGTAAACTCTCCACTCTTAAATGATAGCTTTATCAGACTATTATTCATAACATCATTAAAATCCTGTTGACTATTCCCTATCCAACCAACTCCTCCCAACTTATCTAAGGGTCTTAAAATGGCATTGAAATCCCCTCTTAGAATGAACATCTCACCATCAAACCTCTCCAAAATATTTGAAATGTATATCCATAGAGCACATTTCTGAGTTGAGTTATTTGGCCCATAAATATTAATGAAAAAAAACCTCATTAATAGTTGCTTGGATTCCACATGCAACCACTACCATGATCTTTCTTGTCGAACAAGTTGCACACTAGTAGTCAAGACTCATTCCAAACCACCCCTAAACCTCCAAAAGCCCCTTGAGCACCCATCAAAATACATTTCCACCTACTTAAACGTCTATTAAAGAGTTCAAAATCTTGCTCCTTTATTTTTGTTTCTTGCCATAAAACTAAATCTCGTCTCACTTGATCAAAATATCTTCCGATCAAACAAATCTTGTCAGGGGCATTGCAACCCCTGACATGCCATGATAGGAGCTTCATGGCTCCCTTTTCATGATCTTAATTTTCTTTGCCTTGAGGCATTTACAACTATTGCCAGCTTCATCTTGTTAGTTTTTGGCCCCCTCTTATTTTTTCCCCTACTTTTACCTTACTAATATTAGTTGAGGTATGTTCCAAAGTCCTTTTTTCAGTGACTCCCATATTATCTCTCAATCCCAGAAAGTCCCCATCACCCTGATGATCCTCTATTTCAAAATTAGAATACGAATTTTCCAAATTGCCTCTAGAATCCCTTGCACCTTCAAAGAATCTGTCCATATTCTTGATTGGAGAGATAGGAATATCTTTGTAACTCGATACTTCAGTGTCCATAATGTTGTCCACCTATCTTGGTATGCTAGTCATAAAACCCTTATCTTTGATGCTTGAAGCCAACTTTTTCCATGCTTCTCCAGGCTTTTCAGCTATATCCTACCATTCATTCCCATCCCTACTTCCCTTAATCACTTGAGCGCACAAGCATATTGTAGGGGAGGCTCTCACCTCTTCACCTTTTTCAACTTTTGAATAATTTTTAAAGATTGATGTTTCAACATTTTTTGGAATTGAAATTTCATTTGGCCCTTGACAATTTACATCTTGTTACTGGATTTTATCATTCCCCACCTCTTTCTCTTGCCTCCAAGACAAAGGTCTTTCCTGATCCTTTGCTTTTTCCAAATCACTTCCACTATCAAAGGGTGTGTCAATAACATCTCCCTGAGCCCCACTCCATAGAGATAAATTTGTACTTGTATTTTTTAGTCCATCTTTTTGTTGATCCATAGTTTCACCCCATTCCTGTTGGTTCCACTATTCTTCCATTTTTCATACTCTGTCAAATGCACCACTTCTCCTGCTAATACATTTTGGGTAAGTCCCTGCCCCTTTGGAGTGTCTAGGCAACATCCATCCACATGATCTCATCCCTTACACTTTGAATAGGACACCAGTCCCTCTTCTATCTCCAAGCTTTGTCGTTGCACTCCTTCCCCAGTTTTTATTTCAACCGTATTTGGTAGCAAATGAACAATTTGGCAAAGAATGCAAATCCTAGGATAAATACTAAAATCAAATTTCTCCACTGCGTCATCTGATTTCACAAAAACCCCCAATGTACTCCCAATAGCCTTTAGGGTTTATTTGTTCCAATACTCATGGGGTAGGTTTTAAAGTTTTAGCCTCACATGGATCTCATTTATTTTTGCTATTTTAGAATTGAAGTCGGACTCCCAATCCTTTATAAAAAAACCTCTACCACCCATCATGAAAGGACCACTATTCAAAATCCACTCCTTATCATGAGCTATTGAGTAGATGACTAAGTAAAACCCATTTACAAGGGTTTTCAG
Organism: Chamaecyparis obtusa; assembly: GCA_027943335.1. Lineage (NCBI taxonomy): Eukaryota > Viridiplantae > Streptophyta > Pinopsida > Cupressales > Cupressaceae > Chamaecyparis > Chamaecyparis obtusa. The sequence continues at coordinate 78,032 of BSBK01012750.1, forward strand.
GATGCAGGCTCCCCCCCAATATTTATCGCACCAAGCCCTAATCCTAGTGTAAGACAACCATTCACACCCCCCAATTTCATGAAAAAAAAAGGTGCCTTGAGATAGCTAACAAAATCATTCCATTCTCTTCTATTGATCAATAATGAAATCACATGATTATGATCTGAGGTGGGTTTTACCTTGTTGGTTGCTGTCTATTGTAGGTTTTGTTTTGGGTGCCAAAACTTGCCACCTATCTTGTTGAAGTAATTTCTTCTATCCAGCCTCATTGATAAAAAAGGATCATAGTGTTTTGAGAAAGATTGGTTGTCCCAGTCCACAACCCTCTCCTTCGAAAAGGCATTCAAACCCTTATTTTTCGAAGCCTTCCATGCTTAGTAGGGTTCGTTCCAACGAGATTTCACAAAAAAACCACCGTGCCTCCTGTTGAAAGACCATCTTGCTTGTTATTCACCATCATAGTTCAGGCTCTGATGCATGTAAACATTTTGCATGTGCCTTCGATCTACCATCCTCAATCTTTCTTCTTCCATGAAAAACCAATACTCTTTAAATATAATTTTAGTAATTAATAAAAAGTATACAATATAAATACAAAAAAAAAACAAATTTAAAATCAATTAATAAAAAATAATATTATTTAATATTTTTAATCATCTACATTATTTTATATAAATTAAAAATTTATTTAAAAATATTATTTTTTATAGCTAAAAATTACTTATATAAAATAAGCAACAAACCATACTCATATACTAAATAAAAAAGTAAATGGAAACATGATATGAAAGGAAAGGTCTTTTTATAGTCCACGGTACCAGCGATATGTTTTTGGGTCTACATATGATGAGAGTGATATGTGACTACCTTGGTACTAATTGCACTACAAACAAGTGCCGCATAGTGGCGAGTACTTGCCTTAGTTATGCAATTAGTTGTAGTTTAATCTAATTAGAGATAAGATTATTGTTAAATTAGAATTATATTTAAAGTTGGTGTTAGGTTAAAGGCTAGTTAAATCTATAGTTTATAGTTATGTAAAGTTCAATAAAAAATACAATTAATTTATATGTAAAGTAATGTTTTTCACCTTTTTAGTTTTGTCATAATTGTAATTTTAATCTTGAATGTCTATGTAATTTAAATTTTAATAAATTTGTTAGAATAACAAAAATATTTTAATTAGTTATAAAAATATAATTTAGATGATAGCCATCGAAAATAATGACATATATTAATTTGCATTGATCTCATCAACTAATTAAAATTTCTTATAATTATTGTAAACCTTTCTTGAAAATTACAAGATTATGCATTAACATCAAAGAATATATATATTTACTTAAATTTAAAAAATATATATCGTAAACGAATGAATGCATAAATATGTTATTATTAAAAAAGTAATATAATTGGCATAATTTCATATATTTTATATTAAAATGTAAAATAAAAATAAAAATATATATCTATAATTTAATATTAACTATTTTTTATAATGATAAAAAATTATAATAATAAAATCAAATAATCATAATATAAAATTTATAATTAATTTATAAAAATTAAATTATAATAAACTATAATATTAATAGTGTGTGGAATATTACAGCTATGACCAATTTTAATATTTAGTAAAAATAAGTGACTAAAAGTATGTTTTCTCAAAAAAATTGTTCATATTTTTCATAAAAATCCGTATTTAACACCTATAATGAAAAAAAATATTTTTTAGAATTTAAAAACTTAAATAACATACAAATATACTTTAAAATAATAAAATAAATTTAAAAAACAAAAAACAACTTATTTCTAATTGATCCAAAACCCTACTAAAGCCTCAGGACGGGGAAAGAACAGGTGATGAACAGTGATAGTGAGGAAAAAACCAAACAAAGCACAATCTACGGCTAAAGATAATTCAAATTTGAGACCGAGTATTTCAGATAAATATTAGGTTACGGGTTTTGGATGCTGTAAGTTTTTTTTGTCGTGGGAAGCAGGCTGTGGTGTGGCACAATGGCGGACCCTTACTGGAGATTAGCAGGTGCAGGTGAGAGATGGTTTTCCAATTTGTGTCAACGATTAATTTGCTCTTTTTCTATTGCTGATAAGAGGTCTGCTTTTGTGGGTAGGGTTACTGTAATGTCTCACGGTGGCAAAAACTAAAACTAAGCTTCTAACATGTTTTACAGATAAATGTTTTATGAGTTCAGAGACAGAACACCTGAAGCGTCACTTTTGTTCCCTACCCTTTAACTATTTTTCCAACCTTTGGTATTTCCAGTTCCTCATAGGTGGATGATAGTTCGACTATTGGCTTGGGTCCTTTCCGATTTATAGGCCTTGTTTTATATCTATATATCCCAGTTCCTTCCCATTCATTATAAGATATTAGGGTTTGCCTCGCCATCTCTGATGAATCGAGATGGTTCCAATTGCAGTTTGGTGGAGTATAGAAATTGATGGCGAGGGAAAAGCTCAATGCAACTTCGTCAGTATTCTTAAGTTATATTGTTTCAACTTGCGTTTGATTACATGGAGTGAGTGATGATATAATTTGGTTAGTAATTTTTGTCAGGTTCAGCACTTTGCATTTACAATTTCTCTTAGGTAGATTTTGGACACTGCCTATAAAGATCCTCAGAAACAAGGCCTGATAAATTAGATGTTTTGTGAGAAGCGTGATTCACCGTCCAGATTTTGTTGAGATTTAGTGGAGGAGGACAGTAGTAACCAGAACGCGCTCAACCTCATCTGATTAAAATTAAAATTTAGGGTTTATGATCACGTAACCAATTCTTCATCCTTGCATCCGAGATAAATTATATGATCTTTTGAGTTGGTAGGTTTCTTAGATGTTTCAACACAGTGCCCATGTACTTTCCTTCTAATGGGTCTCTTTGGTTCCGGGGAATTCTATTGTGATGAGCAGCAGGAATAGACAAAAGGCTTTGAACTTCAGTAAGCTGCATGGTGCGGTTCTGAATGTTTACAAATTTCTTTTCAGACTTGCCAGTCTTCCGATACATCCGTGTTTCTATTTTTTCCTTGTTATTAATTCTGGACAGTGATTCCCTGGCCGCATTTTGGAGAGATTCAAGAAAGCGTTCAGCACCATCTGATTAAAACTTCAATTTAGGCTTTGTGATCGCATAATCAAACGGAGAAAAAATTCTATGATCTTTTGGGTTAGTAGTTTCCATAGTTACATCAGCGCAGTGCCCATGGGCTTTTCTTCTAATGGATATCTTTGGTTCTGGGAGATTTTATTGTGATGGGCAAGAATTGACAAGTCTTTGAAATTCACTAAGCTGCATTGAGCCAATCTAGATGTTTACAAACATTTTTTCTGGTGCCCAAGTCTTGCGAGACATCTATTTTTTCAGTTTAGCTTTTTCAATATATGAATACTTATTGCTTTTGTGAGACTACCAGTTTTATTCACTGTTTGTGCACCTCTGAGCATTGGTATTGTTTCTTTGGTTTTGGATTGTTCCGAGATATGTGTTTAAAGGGAAGGATGCAACACTTGTGGCTTAGCTATGCAATATTTTAAAATAAGTGACTTCATTCTTACTTTTCTTCCTAACATGACTGCTCTCACGGATTGAGTGAGGATTATTTAATATTTTGGCAGTGTCTCTGTCCAACTTTCAGCTAGAAAAGGGGTTTACATTTTAAGCCCATATGAATTTTGTTGTTGATTTCTTGATGCTGCAGGTGGTCTGCCACCAGCTGGAGGACTGGAAACTCGTCGTGATTTTCCTGAATATAATCCTTTTGAGCCAGCTGGTCGTGACATTCCTGGTTATCTGCCTCATGAAAGCTCACAGCCAGCTGTCCGCGACCTTCCTGGCTATCTGCCTCGTGATACTGTTCGCGACCTTCCTGGTTATCTGGCCCGTGAAAACTCACAGCCAGCTGTTCGTGACCTTCCTGGTTATCTGCCCCGTGAAAGCTCACAGTCGGCTGTTCGTGACCTTCCTGGTTATCTGCCCCGTGAAAGCTCACAGTCGGCTGTTCGTGACCTTCCTGGTTATCTACCTCGTGAAAACATACAATTTGATGATAGATTTGGGCATTCAGTGTGGAGGACACATGACCCACTAGGTCATCCTCCCGAATCTCTACGAGATGGGGTAGTTGTCCTTGCGCAACTGTATTCTAGTTTCACATTTCAATTGTTTCTCTTGTCTAATTGTCTCTAAAGCTAACATGTTCAAATTTCATGGCAGGTTTCTCCATATCGAGCTGCTGGTCGAAATGCCAGTGAGATTGGTGGCTCTGGAGTTAGTTTAGGTGGGGTAACTGGTAGTTTAGGTCTGGGAAGTGGTTCTGGAACAAGTTTGGGTGGGGTATCTGGAGCTGCAGCATCAGCACGGATGATGGCACCGGCCTTGGAAGATCCAGTTCTGATGGCACAGAGGCAAAGTGTGGACCCTGCTCATGCTGGAAGGACTGCTAGCTCAGAATATTATGCTGCAAGAAAAGATGCATCTTTGCGGTTGCTGGATAGTGCAAGGCCAGATGCATCTTCAAGGCTGCCTGAGAATCTTAGGCCTAATGCAACAACGAATACAATATTTGTTGAGGGACTTCCTCCTGATTGTACTCGTAGAGAAGTTGCTCGTATCCTTCATATGGCCGTATGATTTATCTGTTATGGCTGGTTTAGCCTTCTAGTAAGTTTTGGTAATTCAGGAATATAGAATGCATTTAGTTTTTTTACTTTGTGTTTAAATTTTTTTCTTAACCATTGATGACAGATATTTTTCGGCCTTTCATTGGGTTTAAGCAAATCAGAGTTATACACAAGGAACCTAGACGTGTAAGATTTCAATATTCTCCTTCTGAAAACTGTATAGATGATTAGATGCATTCTTTCATTGTAAATTGACTATTAGCTGTGTTACCTGGTTGGAATGCAGTGAGGCTAAAATTCAGCACTTTTGTAATTTAAATTTGTTTTGAAAAGTATTAACTATAATTCTCACATACAAAAATAATTATAATTTGTAATATCTTTACAGGATACATTAGAAGTCATCATCCACATATTTATAAAAGTTATATGTGCTGAAAATGGTAATGCTTGGATGCTCTATTGATCAACCAAAGAGTTGAACACATATAGTTGTTAGTAAATACACTATAGAACCTCCCCCATCTAGCTTCCTATGGGAAGTTTCACTATTAACTCTAACAATTAAACTGACATTATCTAATGACTTATCAACTATGTGATGTAATATTTCCAACAGTCCCCCCTTTATTAAATCACCTTTGAAGACTTCAACTAGAAGACACTCATAGGTCACATACACTAGAATCCATGTTGCATGATATCATTTGTCAGCACCGACCCCAGCTATGTAAATGTCTATTCTTGTGAATTTTGACATTCACTACAAACAAGTAGTACACTCAGCCTGTGAGTTGATAGACACTCACTACCCACAAGTACAACATTGCTTGTGAATTGAGACATGCTTATCCACAAGCATAGTTGTTAAACTCGGACTTGGCACTTATTTGGCAGCATGAAGTTTTGGCTTGGACTTAGGACTTGACAAAAAATCGGCAACACTCAGCAAAATTAAATATAATTACACAAAAAACTGAAATTAATACATACATGTTAAAGTAATTATGTAATGTTGCTATAATGGTCATTCAGTTTGGATCTTTTCTTTTCATAGTTAGTTCTTATTTAGAGTCTTTTTCAGTCATTTGTTTCTGTTATAGAATTTCTGCATGTATTCTCTATTTAAGGAGTATTCCTCTCCTTTGTTTAATATTGAATATCAATCGATTACCATTTCGTGGTATCAAAGCCCATAGGTTATTTTTTGGGCAAATATTTAAAATTCATAGTTTGAATACTTGAAATGTATTTCTAGAAGTTTTTAACATATTTTTATGAAGAATCGTGGGGTTTACCTAGAAATTTCTTTGAAATTTTTAGAAGATATTCACTGATTCTAAAAAAAGTCAAGTGTTTAGAACAGATCAAGGGTTTTCCTAGTTCCCATTTTTCAGATTTAGCTTCAAATTGTGAGTGAAGGTATTTTTGAGAATTGGAGCTTGCAGTTTGTATTTTTTTTTGGGTTTTGCACAAATTTCTACAAAATTGTGTTTTTTTGCACTTCTTTCCAAATAATTGTAACGGTTTCTGATAGTTTTTTCCTATAAATTGTGATTTGTTGTTTTTTGGTGATTTTTGAAGAATAAAAATCATGGCTTTTGCAGCTTTCCTTTTATATCTGCAAGGGTTTTGTACGATTTTTTCATCAAAAAAATGTGTTTTTGATGAAAGAATTGCCCAAAAACCTGAGGCACAAATGTATGAAGTAGAAATCACAATGGAGCTCAGCTAGCAGTGCTTGAGAAACCCATGATTTTTTGGAAAATGTAGAGAAAAGCCTTAAGCCCAAATTGCATGGGCTCCTGAACCTCAGAAATTGCAAAAAATTGCAGGAACAGTTGTCGAAAATTGCTAGCATGGCAAAAAAACCTTCGTCACGTTGGAAAAAACTAGATGCATGGGCAGAAAACAAGCTTGCAGGCTGAAACTTCACATGAACTTGCCGGAAGAAAAAGTGGCAAAAAAACTTGAAATTTGGACGCACGATCCTTGAAACCCTCAAGTGGCTTCCGGAGACCATGCGTAGGAAAAACAGTACCAACTATGATTTTTTAAAAGAAAATTGCCCAAAACAGAAACCCCTGATTTTATTTGAAAAATCAATAAAAATTTCTTCTGTTTCAGATAGTGGAAACTCCCACAATTTTTGTGTTAAAAAAAACTGATAAATAAATTGTAGAAATTTCTTAAAAAATTCCAGAGAAAAAGACCACAATTTTTATTATTAAGAAATCATTAAAAAATTACCTCTGCTCTGATACCATGAAATGATTAAACAAATGAGAGGAATACTCCTTAAAATTAAGATTATAGAAGATTTTTCCATAATGGAAATGACTGAAAACTAAAGACAAAAGGAAGTTATTAAAATTTAACTAAATGAGCTACATGACCATTATAAGCTAATTATAAGAATAATAAAGTTAGCCACTACCATCCTAGTCTAATGGTGTCTCTTAGTACCAAGCAGCACCTTCAAGAAAAGGTCTTGCCCTTGGAACATTGTAGGGAATGAAGAAATTTAATGAAGAATGAAGACAACTAAAACTATCATCCTCAATGTCCAAATGCCAAATGTGTGGGCTAATCAAAGAATCTGTACATGATTCAGGGTTGCAACTCATCAGCACTGCCATTACTTCCCTTTTCCCCTTCCTTTCTATTTTCATTCTGTCAAAACTAGTAAGGTAGGGCTTTCATTCTCTTCTAACTTCTTTGGGCGCTTGAGGATGACCTTCACACCCCACCCAGCTAGAAATTTGGGCAAGGTGGAAATTCTAACCTATTGATGCCTTTTCTCGGTAGTGTAAATCCACAAGAATTGCAGGTCATTGTGCCATTGAATAGAAATTCTAAGCAGGGTTGGAGTCTTGACAATGAAATTTTGAAAACAATAAAAGAGAAAACATGAAAAAGAGAAATGCTAGCAGGGAGGCTTGGCAAATTAGAAAAACAAAAGAATTTGGGCAGCATAACAGCAGGGAGAGTTAGGAAATAAGAAAAAAACAAAACAAAACAATGAGAAATGAGAAATGCTAGCAGGGAGGCTTGGCAAATTAGAAAAACAAAAGAATTTGGGCAGCATAACAGCAGGGAGAGTTAGGAAATAAGAAAAAAACAAAACAAAACAAACTATCATCCTCAATGTCCAAATGCCAAATGTGTGGGCTAATCAAAGAATCTGTACATGATTCAGGGTTGGAACTCATCAGCACTGCCATTACTTCCCTTTTCCCCTTCCTTTCTATTTTCGTCCTATCAAAACTAGTAAGGTAGGGCTTTCATTTCTCTTCTAACTTCTTTGGGCGCTTGAGGATGACCTTCACACCCCACCCAGCTAGAAATTTGGGCAAGGTGGAAATTCTAACCTATTGATGCCTTTTCTCGTAGTGTAAATCCACAAGAATTGCAGGTCATCGTGCCATTGAATAGAAATTCTAAGCAGGGTTGCAGTCTTGACAATGAAATTTTGAAAACAATAAAAGAGAAAACATGAAAAAGAGAAATGCTAGCAGGGAGGCTTGGTAAATTAGAAAAACAAAAGAATTTGGGCAGCATAACAGCAGGGAGAGTTAGGAAATAAGAAAAAAACAAAACAAAACAAACTATCATCCTCAATGTCCAAATGCCAAATGTGTGGGCTAATCAAAGAATCTGTACATGATTCAGGGTTGGAACTCGTCAGCACTGCCATTACTTCCCTTTTCCCCTTCCTTTCTATTTTCGTCCTATCAAAACTAGTAAGGTAGGGCTTTCATTTCTCTTCTAACTTCTTTGGGCGCTTGAGGATGACCTTCACACCCCACCCAGCTAGAAATTTGGGCAAGGTGGAAATTCTAACCTATTGATGCCTTTTCTCGTAGTGTAAATCCACAAGAATTGCAGGTCATTGTGCCATTGAATAGAAATTCTAAGCAGGGTTGGAGTCTTGACAGTGAAATTTTGAAAACAATAAAAGAGAAAACATGAAAAAGAGAAATGCTAGCAGAAAGGTGTTGATGTCAGTTTTGTACCACTACATAACATATAGCAATTGAATACTTGATACAGCGTACCAAACACTCAACCCTCTCTTGAAAAGTATATAAGAATACTCCAAGGTTCCTTACACCTGTGGATACTAACTCAGTTATAAAATGTGATCTGCTGGTAATCACTTCGGCGGGCTTACGTTGTTCATTCAAAGATGTTGAATTCTTACTATGATGATAATGGGAGTGATGTATACTTAAAGGATCTCTTAATTTATATCACTTCCAGCTTTGCTCTTCAAACATTATCAAACTTCAATTTCTCAACTTCAACTACTGAACTACTGATTGCTTTACTACTCCTCCTATGGAATGGAAAGATTGGCAAATGGACAGGGATCAACCTAATGAAGACTTGCCAGCGGCTCTACCTCCATAGATGCAATGATTCAAGGGAAACTCTTAAGATTTTCACACTAACACCTATCTTCCAACCCAACTTGAAGTACAAGCGAAAAGATGAAATGCAAGTAGAACTTGGGAGCAATTGACTAGATTACCACACAAGGCTCCTTGACAAGCCGCCAAGATGCTAGTGGCCTAGTATAAGATCCTCATCAAACATTCACCAACATCACCATTACAACTAATCATCTACTTCTATTCTTACTTTAACAACATGAAATGAAATCCTAATTTAATTTGAGAGATGAGAGGAACCATGCAATACACCAAAATGATCATGTATATCCACCATGCAAGTCACAACAATGAATAGAGAACAATTTTGATAGTATTTTGGCAACAATTCTCCAACATAACTCCCTTTTACAAATGAGTACAAATGGCCTTATATAGAGGCTCAAAATCACAACGAGTGGCCAAGATTAAGAGGCAAAATCAAGGGCCAAGATTAAACCTTACAAACCCTAATTAGGGTTACCATCTTTCAACCAATTACATGAGGGCACCAACTTTGTGGGCCAATGAGAAAATTACAATAATCTGTCAACCAATGAGAACATAGGACACTTGGCATGATTTGATTGCATGCACATGAAATTGCCACCTCATCAACCTTGTCTTATAAAGTTCATTAATCCTTGAGATGAGATGAAGCCTTGGATGCTTGAGCTTGTCCTTAGAAATTTTCTCACCACCACTTGAACTTGCTTGTACTTGATGTCTTGACCTCGAAAGGGTGAGGTCTCCATGCACTTGGGGTAATCTTGCCTTGACCTTGGTGGCTTGCCTGGATGTGAACCTTCTTGCAATTCGAGAGCCTTGCTCTTAGCCACCGCCTTGAAATCAAACTTGACCTCCCTCAACCTTTCAATCACTTTCCTCCTTACTTCAATACTTTGCCATTTTTAACCTTCCTATTTGGATTTGATCTGCATGCATGCATCTTTGTTTCAATAACCTTGGGTTTTGGGGCACCTGCCCTCACCATATCTCCTTGATTGTTCCACAATCCACCAATCACTGAGTTCATCAACTGCTTTCGTCAATGCCTTCCTCCTTGGTTAACCCTTGACTGCCTCCAACTGTTCGAACTGCCACAACCTTGCCCTTTTGGCATAAGTACTTGCCTCAACCATAGTGGTGCAATGCATCTCCCCAAGATTAGATTTGGTTCGACTGACAAAGCATCACTAGTAGTCTTGCACCCGAATTGAAGAAGTAGGACCCCATGTAGATTTGCCCCCGATTTTGTACTATTTAAGTTGCAACTCTAAATTCATGCTAGTGATCCTAATCCAATCAATTTTCCTTAACCATTCTCAATGCCTTCAATAAAATAAACATCCAAGGATCAAACTGTGTACCTTTAGCATAGCCTGGGATCCGGTTGAGAAGCACGATGAAGGCGCTGCACTCCGATTTGCAATCTGACTTTGTGAGCCTTGATGACTTGATGTAACCAATTCTGTCGTATCATGTCTGCTGCTGGGGTAGACTGAACACTTCCTTGCACAAATTCATACTATTTGATCCTCTTTGCCACAGGTGACTGGCTGTCTCTCAACCTCTTCTTTAATTGAATCATATCAAAGGTACCAATGTTGGTGTCTCCAACGTATTTCAATTTTGAGCTGAAGTTGGAATTGGGTATCATGACTTCCTTGTCTCCTATTTCAGCATTAATTCCTTTGGGTCGCTTGCTTGCATTAACATCAGACATCCTAAACACTTATCACTCCCCGCCTTTTCTACAATGCTGGTGAAACTACATTTATCACTCCAATCTTCGCCTAGGGGTGGAATACTACACTTATCACTCCCCGCCGATACCTTAAGATGGACTACACTTATCACTCCAATCTTCTCCCTAAAATGAAATGCAAAGATGCAAACTACACTTATCACTCCCCGCCTTTGCCTTAAGATGGACTACACTTATCACTCCAATCTTCGCCTAGGGGTGGAATACTACACTTTACTCCCCGCCGTTACCTTAAGATGGGCTACAATTATCACTCCAAATCTTCGCCTAAGATGAAATGCAAGCGAGAACTTGAGGGAAAAAAGCCAATCAAGACAATCGAGTAATCAACCTACTAACCAAACACCTAACTCTACTCTTGAAATTAGTTTTCAACACCTAAACTAGCACCAATGAAATGAAAGCAATTAAAGAGAGAGGAAAAGATAGGCCACTCACCAACAAGGGCTAGGAATCCTTTGTCTATGCAATTAGCTGGGCTTGATCTTCAAAATCTTCTATCTCCACAAGAAAATCTCCCCTTCTCCAATTCACTCTCAAAATCTGATTGCTATGAATCTTCTATCAATAAATTCTTCTATTACAAATTTGATTTGCCTCAACTCAAGCTTCTTCGCTTCATCAAACTCTCCAATTTTCGAATTTGCTTTTCGGATCTGCTTTTTCGGACTGCTTTTTCGCTCTGCTTTTTCGGACTGCTTTTTCGGATTGCTTTTTCGCTCTGCTTTTTCGGACTGCTTTTTCGCTCTGCTTTTTCGGACTGCTTTTTCGGACTGCTTTTTCGCTTTGCTTTTTGCTGCCAAGAGAAAAGGAGAGAAGTGAATGAGATGGTGAAATGAAGTGGGGGAGAGCTCCCCTTATATACCAAATTTTGCCTCCAAAAAAGCAAGGCCGACTTTGTAGGAGGAGGGAAAAACAAAAAATTAAAATTGCCAAATTAAACATGAATTAAATGAAATAAATTGCCCAGCCCTAGGGGATTTTATTTTAATTTAAAATTGGGTCAACCTAGTGCAAAATTATCGGTTTAAATTAGCCAAATCCGAAATTATCATAGGCCCTAAAATTGAAATTTTGAAAAAAAGGTCATTTAGGCCTCCAATATAGCTTTAAACCCTCCCCATTGTGGACCCAATAACTTGCCTTGAATTTCACACCTCCTAGGCCTTAAAATACGTTGAATTTAACACACAAAGGGGCCCAATTTAAATTTCTAAATTACAAACACTTAGCCCAAAAAAATATGATTTTAATGCATTTAATCATGACAACCAAAATTAATTTTTTATTATTTTGCAACCCAAAAATCATTTTGCAATTTAATTTCCATTTGGCAATTTTATCCTTTTTTATTTTTGCAATTTATTATCTCTAATTGGCAACTTTAAATTTATTCTTTAATTTCCATTTTTCTCCACCAAAAAAAAATTTACAAGATTTTCCCCAAAATATCCAATTTCACAATTAAATTTTGAAAATCTCGAGTTCTTCAATTTCATCAATTTTCAAAATTCATCTTAGTCTGAAAATTTTGCAAATTTGCCCTGCCAGATATTTTTCTAACAATCGAAATAAAATATTCCTATTGAATTTCGTTTGGCTTGGAGACAAAATCGACTGTTTAGGAAAATCAATGTTTCACACAAGGTGAAAACAAGCTATACCCTCCCAAGCACTTCAAAAATATCCCAGGTGTAAAATTTTCATTTCAAAACCTCTGGATCGCCCAAAAATTTGCTAAGGCACCCAAACTCTCGGATCTAGGAAAAATTGCCAAGGCTTGCTCAAAAAAATTGGGGGTCCCCAAATATTTTGGGGCGATGGTGTGAAAACTTCACAACATCTAGCATCAACCCAAAGAAATGTTCCTGAACATTTCAAGAATAAAATAACTTAGAACAAAAATCTTAGGATGACCTATCCGAAAATCCACTTAAGGACAAGCACTCAACAAGGGAAAGAACTTTCAAGTTGAACCTAAGCACCCTGACCATAAGCTACTCACGTATGTGCAAATGATTCATTCCCCGCTCGACAAGAACTTGACAATCTCTTAGATCCACTAAACTTAGTTATTATAATATCCTTACTTCAAAAGCATCCTGGATAGAGCCCCGCTGCCAGTCAGGCGTCTATAGCCCCGACGGAGTTATCGTTGTGGCACCACAATCACGGTTCTACCTTTAGTGATTATTTTTATAGCACCGGTAGAGATGATTGCACGCCCTCAGAGCCAATTTCATCTTTTATTCTCATTTTGATACTGCTTTTCATTTTTTCACTTCTCATTTTTTCATTTTCTCTTTTTTTTCATGATAATTCTTTCTTTTCTTTTTTCAATCTTTTGTTTGGCTTGCAGGCAATGAAGTCTGCGGAGGGTTTGGAAGACCACAGTGGCGCTGAAGCAGGTGTATGATTTTCACTAAGTCCAACTTCACTTTGAAACACCAAGAACTCAAAGCAATTAAGTGTGAGTAAAATGTTGTAACCATGTCAAAGGTAACTCAAGAGCCTCTATCAAGCCTGACCCAAATTTAGTACAAGTCCTACCATAGACCAACGACTAAGCACACCCTAAAATCTCCGAACCTCGTCAAATATATTCAAGAAATGAACAAGACGGACTCTAGGTTCTGACACCAAAAATGTAAAAATCCACACACATCGCCCACGAGTGATAACCTGGACCCCCTTGCACTTGCAAAGCCCCAAAACCAAAACTGCTCTCAAACTGAGGAAACTAAAAGATCCCAAGCCAACTGACTTGATGCAAAATAACCTCTGAGCTCCCTCAAACACCTAAGCTAAACAACTGAAAGCAAAACTACTCTAATCGACTGAAAGGGAAACTACTCTAACCCTTGGGCCAAGTGGTCCAAGACAAACTCTACTCTAAAGAACAGAAAGCAAACTAAACTAACAACTGAAAGCAAACTAAACTAACAACTGGAAGGAAACTAAACTACTCTCCTGAACCAAATGGTCCAAGACAAACCTACCTTAACTATGTACAAGACTCTTAAAGGGATGACACTGACTATACTGATATACACACTGGATCTAACATGGTTTCTCAAGATGTTCAAAAGTAACAAGGTTTGGGTGATAGTTCTCAATCTCGCAAACTCATCCTTGTACTCTGAAATTTTTTTTGTCACCTCAAACTCAAACTCAAGAAAATTATCATGCAAGATCAACAGTTGAGGCAACTCATAGGGTCCATGATCAATCCAAATACAAGTTGTTTTTCCAAAATTTCCATAATCAAAATAAAGACTTTCGTACCTTTCATCCTTAAGAGCAGGGAAAGAAACAACCTGGTATGATTTATGTGGTAACTCTTGTTCAAACCTCAATTGATCATCCACAGCTTCAGGAGGTCGCAACTGGTGATGAATCTTCCCTCTAACATCTACATCGAACTCATTGGTAGTCAAGGCAGGATCAATCGTGAAATCAAGACCTTGGAAAATTGCCTTTGGGGGCTTGTCTTTGTGAAACATGAACCATGCATCCTTGTGAAACTCCTCAAGTGTATCCTCAAAAATCAAGGATTCCTTGATATTCTCCCCATCAAACACCTCTCCAAGTTGCTCGAACACAATATCCAATTGTAGCATCAACCCAAACTGTTCTTTGTTTTCCTTTTTCATGGGAGTGAATTGATCACCACTTAACAATCCTCGCATATCCCCACCATTAGGATCTTCATCATCTAGCATGTAATTTCTATTTGAACTCTCTTTAGGAACATCTTGCAATTCTTTATATAGACTCTCACCAAACATAGCACCTTCAAGACTGATAGGAGAACCATCATACAACTTTGTGAGTTGCCCATCAACTTCCATTTCAAGTGGTAAAATTTCTGGAGGTCGAAGTTGATGGTGAATCATGCCACTTGCAACAACTTCATCACCTTGAAAGGTTATGGGCAATGACTCCTTTTGTATTTCTTTCGTAAGATTCTTAAGCATCCCCCCAAATAATATGGTGGTAATGATGTCCTGGAATGCTTTATCAAACTTTTCCTCATATCTTGATTCACTTGTAGTAACTTGCAATTCCTTGTTCAACTTGTCCACTTGATTGCTTCTTTCATGAAGGGTGCTAGAGACTTCTTCCAACTCATCCTCAAGAATTTGATGTTCTAGCATGAGGGAAAGTTCACCAAGGATCACCTCTTCAAATTTGCCATGATCTTCTTCTAACTCCTCAAAGTGTGAATCTTTGTCTGATATACTTCCTCTTCTTTGGATGAATTCAATTGCTTCCTTAATTTTCTTGTCGACTTCTTCCTCCTGAGGAGTAAAGTGTGAAGGCTCCTCCACTTGGTTATCTTGAACATTAGAATCAACCATATCATCTTGATGCATCTCACCCTCTTCATTCTTTGGTGTCCAACTTAAAAGCTGAAAGAAATCCTTACCACCTCCCACTGATATTTCCTCATACCAACCCAATTGAAACTTGACCAAGTCAATAGTGTCTTGACAAGATGGGCAAGTAGATTCTGAATGTGAGAGACTATGTACACTGCACCAAGAACTTCTTCCATATATGTTTTTTGGTTCCCTATTGATATCTTCTTTGAAATCAAGAAAATCTTCCTCTGAATTGACAAGGACTGCAGGCTCATGTATTTGTGAAAAAGAAAATTTTCCTCTTAATGCCAAGTCCACTCTTAAGAGAAACACCAAACAATCCATCTCCTCATGATCTGTAGTACCATGTATCCTACACTTTCCTGCTGCTGCAAGTTGAGACAAATCCCATGGAGGTAACCTCTTGTTCAAATCAAACCAAATGGGAAGAACGTCCACCTGTCTGTCCATTGAGAAACCTTTCTTTTTTGATTTTTTTGATTTTTTTGAGATCTCACATCTCAAATATAACATGAAAGCTCATTGTTGTTGATAATCCATGAATGAACACTTGTTCAGCCCTCCTTCTAGCGCCAAATAATGTTGATGTCAGTTTTGTACCACTACATAACATATAGCAATTGAATACTTGATACAGCGTACCAAACACTAAACCCTCTCTTGAAAAGTATATAAGAATACTCCAAGGTTCCTTACACCTGTGGATACTAACTCAGTTATAAAATGTGATCTACTGGTAATCACTTCGGCGGGCTTACGTTGTTCATTCAAAGATGTTGAATTCTTACTATGATGATAATGGGAGTGATGTATACTTAAAGGATCTCTTAATTTATATCACTTCCAGCTTTGCTCTTCAAACATTATCAAACTTCAATTTCTCAACTTCAACTACTGAACTACTGATTGCTTTACTACTCCTCCTATGGAATGGAAAGATTGGCAAATGGATAGGGATCAACCTAATGAAGACTTGCCAGCGGCTCTACCTCCATAGATGCAATGATTCAAGGGAAACTCTTAAGATTTTCACACTAACACCTATCTTCCAACCCAACTTGAAGTACAAGCGAAAAGATGAAATGCAAGTAGAACTTGGGAGCAATTGACTAGATTACCACACAAGGCTCCTTGACAAGCCGCCAAGATGCTAGTGGCCTAGTATAAGATCCTCATCAAACATTCACCAACATCACCATTAACTAATCATCTACTTCTATTCTTACTTTAACAACATGAAATGAAATCCTACTTTAATTTGAGAGATGAGAGGAACCATGCAATACACCAAAATGATCATGTATATCCACCATGCAAGTCACAACAATGAATAGAGAACAATTTTGATAGTATTTTGGCAACAATTCTCCAACATAACTCCCTTTTACAAATGAGTACAAATGGCCTTATATAAAGGCTCAAAATCACGACGAGTGGCCAAGATTAAGAGGCAAAATCAAGGGCCAAGATTAAACCTTACAAACCCTAATTAGGGTTACCATTTTTCAACCAATTACATGAGGGCACCAACTTTGTGGGCCAATGAGAAAATTACAATAATCTGTCAACCAATGAGAACATAGGACACTTGGCATGATTTGATTGCATGCACATGAAATTGCCACCTCATCAACCTTGTCTTATAAAGTTCATTAATCCTTGAGATGAGATGAAGCCTTGGATGCTTGAGCTTGTCCTTAGAAATTTTCTCACCACCACTTGAACTTGCTTGTACTTGATGTCTTGACCTTGAAAGGGTGAGGTCTCCATGCACTTGGGGTAATCTTGCCTTGACCTTGGTGGCTTGCCTGGATGTGAACCTTCTTGCAATTCGAGAGCCTTGCTCTTAGCCACCGCCTTGAAATCAAACTTGACCTCCCTCAACCTTTCAATCACTTTCCTCCTTACTTCAATACTTTGCCATTTTTAACCTTCCTATTTGGATTTGATCTGCATGCATGCATCTTTGTTTCAATAACCTTGGGTTTTGGGGCACCTGCCCTCACCATATCTCCTTGATTGTTCCACAATCCACCAATCACTGAGTTCATCAACTGCTTTCGTCAATGCCTTCCTCCTTGGTTAACCCTTGACTGCCTCCAACTGTTCGAACTGCCACAACCTTGCCCTTTTGGCATAAGTACTTGCCTCAACCATAGTGGTGCAATGCATCTCCCCAAGATTAGATTTGGTTCGACTGACAAAGCATCACTAGTAGTCTTGCACCCGAATTGAAGAAGTAGGACCCCATGTAGATTTGCCCCCGATTTTGTACTATTTAAGTTGCAACTCTAAATTCATGCTAGTGATCCTAGTCCAATCAATTTTCCTTAACCATTCTCAATGCCTTCAATAAAATAAACATCCAAGGATCAAACTATGTACCTTTAGCATAGCCTGGGATCCGGTTGAGAAGCACGATGAAAGCGCTGCACTCCGATTTGCAATCTGACTTTGTGAGCCTTGATGACTTGATGTAACCAATTCTGTCGTATCATGTCTGCTGCTGGGGTAGACTGAACACTTCCTTGCACAAATCCATACTATTTGATCCTCTTTGCCACAGGTGACTGGCTGTCTCTCAACCTCTTCTTTAATTGAATCATATCAAAGGTACCAATGTTGGTGTCTCCAACGTATTTCAATTTTGAGCGGAAGTTGGAATTGGGTATCATGACTTCCTTGTCTCCTATTTCAGCATTAATTCCTTTGGGTCGCTTGCTTGCATTAACATCAGACATCCTAAACACTTATCACTCCCCGCCTTTTCTACAATGCTGGTGAAACTACACTTATCACTCCAATCTTCGCCTAGGGGTGGAATACTACACTTATCACTCCCCGCCGATACCTTAAGATGGACTACACTTATCACTCCAATCTTTTCCCTAAAATGAAATGCAAAGATGCAAACTACACTTATCACTCCCCGCCTTTGCCTTAAGATGGACTACACTTATCACTCCAATCTTCGCCTAGGGGTGGAATACTACACTTTACTCCCCGCCGTTACCTTAAGATGGGCTACAATTATCACTCCAAATCTTCGCCTAAGATGAAATGCAAGCGAGAACTTGAGGGAAAAAAGCCAATCAAGACAATCGAGTAATCAACCTACTAACCAAACACCTAACTCTACTCTTGAAATTAGTTTTCAACACCTAAACTAGCACCAATGAAATGAAAGCAATTAAAGAGAGAGGAAAAGATAGGCCACTCACCAACAAGGGCTCGGAATCCTTTGTCTATGCAATTAGCTGGGCTTGATCTTCAAAATCTTCTATCTCCACAAGAAAATCTCCCCTTCTCCAATTCACTCTCAAAATCTGATTGCTATGAATCTTCTATCAATAAATTCTTCTATTACAAATCTGATTTGCCTCAACTCAAGCTTCTTCTCTTCATCAAACTCTCCAATTTTCGAATTTGCTTTTCGGATCTGCTTTTTCGGACTGCTTTTTCGCTCTGCTTTTTCGGACTGCTTTTTCGGATTGCTTTTTCGCTCTGCTTTTTCGGACTGCTTTTTCGCTTTGCTTTTTCGGATCTGCTTTTTCGGACTGCTTTTTCGCTTTGCTTTTTGCTGCCAAGAGAAAAGGAGAGAAGTGAATGAGATGGTGAAATGAAGTGGGGGAGAGCTCCCCTTATATACCAAATTTTGCCTCCAAAAAAGCAAGGCCGACTTTGTAGGAGGAGGGAAAAACAAAAAATTAAAATTGCCAAATTAAACATGAATTAAATGAAATAAATTGCCCAGCCCTAGGGGATTTTATTTTAATTTAAAATTGGGTCAACCTAGTGCAAAATTATCGGTTTAAATTAGCCAAATCCGAAATTATCATAGGCCCTAAAATTGAAATTTTGAAAAAAAGGTCATTTAGGCCTCCAATATAGCTTTAAACCCTCCCCATTGTGGACCCAATAACTTGCCTTGAATTTCACACCTCCTAGGCCTTAAAATACGTTGAATTTAACACACAAAGGGGCCCAATTTAAATTTCTAAATTACAAACACTTAGCCCAAAAAAATATGATTTTAATGCATTTAATCATGACAACCAAAATTAATTTTTTATTATTTTGCAACCCAAAAATCATTTTGCAATTTAATTTCCATTTGGCAATTTTATCCTTTTTTATTTTTGCAATTTATTATCTCTAATTGGCAACTTTAAATTTATTCTTTAATTTCCATTTTTCTCCACCAAAAAAAAATTTACAAGATTTTCCCAAAAATATTTAATTTCACAATTAAATTTTGAAAATCTCGAGTTCTTCAATTTCATCAATTTTCAAAATTCATCTTAGTCTGAAAATTTTGCAAATTTGCCCTGCCAGATATTTTTCTAACAATCGAAATAAAATATTCCTATTGAATTTCGTTTGGCTTGGAGACAAAATCGACTGTTTAGGAAAATCAATGTTTCACACAAGGTGAAAACAAGCTATACCCTCCCAAGCACTTCAAAAATATCCCAGGTGTAAAATTTTCATTTCAAAACCTCTGGATCGCCCAAAAATTCGCTAAGGCACCCAAACTCTCGGATCTAGGAAAAATTGCCAAGGCTTGCTCAAAAAAATTGGGGGTCCCCAAATATTTTGGGGCGATGGTGTGAAAACCTCACAACAAAAGGCTTGGTAAATTAGAAAAACAAAAGAATTTGGGCAGCATAACAGCAGGGAGAGTTCGGAAATAAGAAAAAAACAAAACAAAAGATTATGGGCAGCATAACAGGAGAAATTTAATTGTTTGACCTTTGGGATTTGTAATAAAAAGGAGAGTAGAAACAAAGAATACACACCTTTGTCAAGTGCAATTTAATGCTGATTTAATCTTGAAAGACCAACCTTAAAACTAGTTCGATCACTCATCTCTTCTCAGTATCTGCGTGTTGAAGAACAAATGAGCAAAAAATGATGTTTTTTTAATTGAATATCGATTACAAATATTTTGCTCATACAAGCATCATCATTAGACCAATACAAGCTCCTTATGAGAAAACACACTAGAAATTGCCTAAAGAAGGTTAAGAGGCACTTCTTAGAAACCATCTACATATTAGAAGCCAATTATGGAAGACTAAGAGTCACCACTTAAAATTCCAGTTTTAGATGTTCTGAATTGAACTTGGATCTACACAATGAAAACCCAACTGTTTTAGCCAATTAAGCTCAACCCATTGATAAAAAAATGATGGTTTAAAGCTCAAGTTTAGTTTTTTTCTTATGGAGGGCATAGGCAGGTCATGGCATAGAACTTGTGAGTTTGATTAGAAAACTTGCCCCTTTTTGTGGTTCAAACACATGCAGAATTTGTGAGGACTACATGAATTTGCAAGTCATAGTTCAGCTTCTTAGTCATGAATTTGTGAGAGTCTACATGAATTTGCACAAGTTTTCTATTTCTTTGTCAACAAATAGAAGTACGAATAGGGATGTTCACAACTATTTGCAAAACTAGGTAATTGGACCGAGCCTTGCTACATCTTCAACTAATAATGAAAGTGGTTTTTAGTTGGTTTGGGTCTAATTGAGCAACCTTCTCTTGAACCAATTTTGCTACTAAACTGTTGATATAGACTTTGGGCTCAAGACTGGTAGTTGTTCTCCAACCTATTATGCTTATCCAATGGCCTTCAGATTTTGCTTCATTCAAGCATGATGATCAATATGATCATGTGGAGCATAGCATGCAACATAGACCTTTTTGAAGGTACTAGATGTGGACCCTCTATGGAAATAGGCTTCTCCCTCACAAGCATAAAAAAGTTTTATGTGGATATTGGATAACAACAATAATGCACCTGTTACAGTAAGAACATTCAACTCCACTATATTGGTGTTAAAATAATGAATCCAAAAATTTTACGTTTAGATTTTCAATGGATATGGAATGAGTCAAAAAAACCTTCAAAACTTCTAGTTATATGTCACTATGGTTATCAAGAATATTTTGATTCAAAAAAACCTTTGCAAGAATTGACTCTAGCCCCTATGGTTGCTCAATTTAATGTATTATGATATATGTTATAACCTTATCAAATTGAAATGTCTTCTATAAGAAAAATCCAAGTCTAGGTCCAATCTCCCTTGGATGCCCTTCTCAAATGAAACCTTCTCCCCTTTATATCTTCCAATGTGAGGGAGAAGTCGCACCTCTTCATCATGGCTGCCCTTTGCAAGAGTTGCATCCTTTCACAATTAACATCCTACGCAAGAGTACAACTCTTCAACCCTTCGAAATAGTCAACTTTTCATAGTTATCATCTTTTGAATGAGCACAAGCCTTCAAAATTTGTGCCATTTGAAGGAGTCACTTCCTTATTCTCTTCCCATTTCTTTTTTGCTTCCATTTGTTAAAGAATTACGTAATGTTTCTATAATGGTCATTCAGTTAGGATCTTTCCTTTTCATAGTTAGTTCTAATTTTAATATTTCTTTTTTGTTGTTTCTATTTTGGAAACTCTACTTGTACTCTCTATTGAAGGAGCTTTCGTTTTCTTTGTAATTCAATCAAATAATTATAATTTCATAGTATTAGAGTAGAGGATGATTTTTGGCTATTTTTTCCAATAAATTTATGGTTTAATTACCTAGAAAATTGTGGGGATTTTTCGATGAGTTTTTTTTCTTTAACATTTTGTGACAAATTTTACAACATTTTTTGTTCAATTTTTTTTTATAAAATTGGGGGTTTTCAGTTTTTGGCAATTTAAAAAAATTGTGGTTTTTCTTCATTGCCGTTTGCTGTATTTAGACATTTTAAAAAAAGCTGTGGGTTTTTACTGTTGTTTCTTCAAAATGAAAGTTTTTGACTATTTTTTCATGAAATCATGCCTTTCAGTCTTTAGTAAAATGTTTTGATGATTTTTTAGAAAATTGTGCTTTCTTGCAGAGTGTTTTGGGTTGCACCAAAGATTTCTAGAGCAAATGTTGTTCCTGCAAATGTACCAGAGTTTTTGATATTTTTTCACAAAGTTGTGTGATCTCCGCATTGCACGGAGGGTTTGATGATTTTTCTACAAAATCATGGTGCTGTTTTCTAGGAGCTTCTTTGATGATTTTTGGCAAAATTGTGGTTTTGGTTTCTGAGGTTTTTCATGATGTTTTTATCAACAAAAATCGAAGATTTTGAGAAGTTGATCTTGGTTTCCGTGTCTTTGGATGATGGGAGGAATGGCTCGGTTACCTTACATCAGATTGGAAGGGACCAGTTTATTTTTGTACTTGGTCATGTCCAAAAGTTTTGTGAAAAGAGGTTGGCTGTTTAGAAGTGCAACTAGGTAGGGTCTCAGAAGCAAGCTTATGTTGCAAAATTTTGTAAAGAAGAGGAATTGTGACTAAATGACCTGCAGATTATGTCAAGTCTTCTATAGAGTAGTTAGTAGAATGACCATTAAGGGACGGTGTTAAAATAATTATGCATTGTTTGTATATGGTCATTTGGTTAGGATCTTTCCTTCTCGTAGTTAATTTTAATTTAGAATGTTTCTGTTCTGTCTTTTGTTTCTATTTTAGAAACTCGACTTGTACTCATTGCTTAAGGAGCTTTCTTTTTCTGTGTAATATAATCAATCAATTATCATTTCACCATTAATTTTTTCTTGATTCACATGCGCTATTTTTTTTTCCTATCCTCCATATCCTCTTTCAAATTAACTCTTCTCCCGTTTATATCTTATGTTTGAGAATCACAACTCTCCATTTCATGCCTGTTTGACCCTTCATTAAACTTAATTAAATTCTAATTATGTTAAATTTTTTATTTTCATTTTATTATTATTTATTATTAAATCCCATTTCAAAAGGGGTTCATTACAACATCAGATGTTGCAGCTTAAAAACAAGCCTAATCATGTTTCTGCTCCTGTTTTTCTAATCAGGTTTTTTAGGTCAATTCTTCCAACATTATACCGATCCATAGTAAGATGCTCAACCAAAGAGAAGCCAATATTCTGATTGATGAAATGGTCAACAAACAATCGCTAAATCTATTATCACAATGCTAAATCTATTATCACACCTCCAATCCTTTAGGAGCAGAGTCACAGTCAATCTGCCCTTGCTCTTAAATACTTAAAGGTTAATTGTCATATAAGAGATTCTACCAGATAGACTTAAAACTCTGTTCACTGCTGAAGGTTTTTACTTTTTTGGTATATCATCACTTAGAGCTGCTTTTGGTCTATTTTCTAACTTAAGACCCCTACCACCTGATGCTCTTCTAACAAACCCAATGCGACATCTTCCTCACAATGAACAATTTGCCCTAGACAGTTATTTGACACTGAGCTACTGTGCTTCATATCCTTTCCCTTATCTGTGCTACACTTGCGTACTATGTGTTTACCAAAAATCCACCAGCACCTGCAAGAAGCCCTCTCAGAAAAGGCAAACACCTAAAGGAACATTGTTTCTCAAGCTAAAACTGATATAATTATACTGAGTCCCAATACCTCAAAATACTGGAATGCCTTTAATTCCCATGCAAATCCGTAACTCACATTGGGCCTGCAAGAGCTGAATTATGCACCAATCCCCTATGGACTAGTATAATTCAGTATTACCATGCATAATTTCACCTTAATTCCGATCTCTATAAGGCATTGCATTAAATGTGAATCAAACACTTTGCTGAAAAACCTCAACAATACTAAAATGTGATCAGTACTAAGATATGCCCTTCCTAATTAAGCACCAATCCTATATAGACTAATGTAATTCATGATTACCATGCATTATTTGACGTTGATTGATCTCTCCTTGAGACAATGTATTAAATTTGAGTGAAACATAGTCTGCTGGAAAACCTCTAACAAGACTAAAATGTGATCAATACTAAGGTATGCCATTTGTAATGAGCAGAGGGCTTTCATAATTATAATGTGTGATGACTTAGATTTCTTTCTGGGTCTTTCAAAGTATTTGTTTGATACCTATCATATATCTAAGGCAGTGTTGAAACTGAGTGCAGAGAAGTTTTCTTTCAGACATTGCACCTCTTCAAAAAGGTGGTTAAAGCCTTAATTAGGGCTTAGACCTTTTTTAAGGGCATTTATCACTATCAAAAAGTCTCCCACTGCGAACAACTTTATGGAAATTTGAGTTGTTGCTATCCCAATTCCTATTATTACTGCCTCCCATTCTGCCTCATTATTAGTTTAAAGTTTTACTGTTAAAGAATAACGATCCCCTCTTATGGGAAGAGAATCTCAATGTATTAATTTCTTACTGTTAAAGAATAAAGATCCCCCCCCCTTACGGGAAGAGAATCTCATTATACGTTGATTGATCTCTCCTTGAGACAATGTAAAGAATATCAATGTATTAAATTGACCTCTCAGCTTGGTTGTAGGATTCAGTAAAATTTTCAAAATATTTTCTGAAAATAAGGAATAGAATTATAAAACAAACAACTACCAATATTTTCTATGTACATTTTTTGGATTTTGCTGTTCTCTGAGACTAAAACAAGATGTCTATATTTACAGGCTGGAGGTGAGCCCTATGTTCTATGTTTTGTGGAGTTTGCTGATGAAAAATGTGCAGCAACTGCATTAAAAGCTTTACAAGGTACATTGATCCTCTGTGGAATGATATTAATTTATTTTTCTTGATATTCTTATTTTTTTAAGATTAATTTCTCTGTATGATCATATAGCTGTAATAGTGATACAGTGATGACAGGGGTATTATTACACTTCCCTATCATGCAGTTGCCACAGCACTATGGACCACAATTAATAAATTTAACAATTTCCAACAATAATATCTATGATCACAACAAGCCTCAAACTATTTTATTCATCTGCAATCAGGAATAAATATTTATAGTGATTATAGGCAATATTGGCTTTTAGGTTCCTGACAACTACTTTGGCATTGCAACCAACACAAGAAACCTCCTTTTGTTCATCCTTTCTTCCTATGATCTGCCACTTCTCTCCAATGGCAAACTTGTTCTCTCAATCAGCTTCCAAAGTCTTCATTGTCTCCATGTGTGTCTTTCTCAATTGGCCAAAAGACCCTGGTCTATGCCTCTCTCTCTTTTGTGGTCAAAAGACCTTTGCCGCATATTTCTTTCTTGAGTATTCTACCAGTCGAGTTGTTGAACTGTTACAAACATGAATGGTTGCTTTTCATCTTGTCTCTGTTATCCACATGTCATCGTTCAAGTCACTTAGCTGTTTGTTTCGTATTTTCCTTGACCCTTAGTCTTTTTGATGGTTTTGTGCTTCAGTGAACTAACAAGTTTGCAAACCTTTGACTTTACCCTTTTCCCCTTTTTGCTAACTCTTTTCTTTCTATTCCTTCTTCTGCGAACTTCTGTATAGAAAACTTGATGATGCATAACTTAGCCAGTTTAACTTGAAATCCTCATGAAGCTAGTCAATTTGAACCAACCTAAAACACATCAAAAACCGAACTGGAAAAGAAAATTGAACCTAATTTTTTTCAGTTGATGCTGATTTCTCATGCACCTGGATGCTTCTGCATCAGACACTCTGAGTAAGAAAATTTGCCAACTTGGCCTCACAAAATGGGGTTAAGTAGTAGAACTACTCTTGTAGTTTGTAAATTGGGCTCACAAAATGGGGTTATTTGGTAAACTTACTCTTCTAGGTTGTAAATTGGGATTAAGTACTAGAACTACTCTTTTAGGTTGTAAACAACCTACAACAGACCCAAATACTGCTTTAGGTGCATCAGAAGTCTTCTTCGTTCACCTCTTCCATCTTCTAATTGGGACATCGAGCGCCCTCCTCCAGCAAGCTTGTGCTTTCTTCCCCTAATAGGTGGTGGCAACAATGCTTGCGATGTATTTCCATTAAGTTCTTGAATTTAACAAATCTTTTTCTGATATTTATTTTAAACAGATTTGGTTTGGCTTACATTTAGGTTTTCTATTGTTGTTGGTCATCCTTGTCATTTATTTTAATTATATGGTCTTTCTGTGATCAAGCAATCTCTTTCTCTTCCAATTCTTGTTGTCAGTAGCATATCACAGCCCTAGAGTCTGAGCAATTTGCCCAACTACTTTTTTATTGCAGTGTTTTCTCTATTTTAGTGTTGAGTATTTGCTGAATACTCAAGTTGCACTCTTTTTGGTTTTTCCGAGTAGTTTTTCAGTCCAAAGCATATAACTCTAGTTAATATGTTTTCTATCCCATATGCAGGTCCAGATTTTAGTTCAAGGTTCCTCACACATCAGGATATTACTGCATGATTAGAATTTCCGGTTATTCTTTTAATTTCTGACATAGGAGGTCTAAATTGGATTTCAATAATAGGCTTCATGTGGAGGGATATCATCTGGGATTCTAGATTGGATTTCAATAGGGTTCATTTGTCGAGATTCTTCTGGAGTTCACTTGTCTATGGATTCATTTAGTTGGGCATTAAATGTTAGGGTGTAAAACAATAGCTGGGTATGATACACAGCCTCATTTTGTCAGCTTGGGACAAATGGTCCATTTCTACACATTCTCAACGAGAACTTTGATACTGATTTAACATTTATAAGAATGGTTAGAAACCTTCAAGGTAGATTAGCAGACTCCCAAATCAATTAAATCTAGTTTTTAAAGGCACAAAAAATATATGGCCTCTTAAGTATTAGCAGGGCCAGTCAGAAATATGTAGAGAGCCTCACCTGGATTGAATTTGGCAATTCCATGTTTGTGAAATTAAAAAATTGTCTAGCATCAAAAATCAATATGATGCTTAACCCATTCAAGGGGTTGTAGACTAGATTCCCTTATTGTCAAGAGTGAGCTTGTAGATTGTGTCTCTCAAGCTAATTTGGGTCAGGCTTGTGTTGGAGGCATTTGTACACAAGCTGCTGTCCTATTTTCAGATTTTGTTGGGGCTCTGTCAGAATTCTAATAAATTGGAAGGATGCCTTCCAGCACTATGGAAGGGAGTTTCTATTGCTGCTAACTATCATCTTTAGAGTACTGTTATCTAATTTGACTCTTGTTTGAGAGACCAATGTCAAAAATTGCAGTCTTCCACAACAACTTATCTCCCCCGTAATGCCCACATTTTCGAGATGTGGGGACTTGGGGAAGCGTCTTCTCGATGTCTGACCACCTTTTTCAAAGACAGGACGTTTTTGGGATGTCTCCCTAGTTCGGGGCTGTTGGTTCGGTCTCTAGACAGTCTGGGACCTGGTGCAATTAGGATTTCGGTTTGGGGCTGGATTTGGTACCCTGTGGGTCTGGGCAGTGTGCTGTCCACAGTTTGTGGGTACGTCCCATACAAATCGAGGAGAATTTTGGGCTTTGCACGTCAAACTGGCAAATTTTATTGTTTTCAAAATTTTAGAACTTGTTTTTTTTTAACTTTAAAATGGCAGTTTGCCCCCAAATCCTGAAATGTGGCATTGAAAGCATCCAAAAGGAAAAGCAAACTCATTTTTAATATTGTGAATGAAAAGCAAAAATATTTTCCTCCATTGCCGAACTTATCTTTTTACCTTCCATTGCATGAGTAGAAGATTGATTGTTGAAAAGATGGTTGTTGTGCTATACCTATGCATTTGCAAGAGTTCATTTGTTGTCAAGGAGATCATGGAGGAAGATTTCTTCAAAAGGGGTAGGTTTTTGATGTTTGTAGTTTTTTCCCTCCTGCAATTTTTTTTACAAATGAACTTGTTGTGTGGTTTTCACACCATCACCCCATTGCAAATGGGGACCCTCTCTTTTGCTGCTAGGCTTAAGTAGCGAGGCGATTTGGCAACAATCTGAGATGCAAAAGGCTCTTCTTTGGGCAAAATTTGAAAATTTGGTTTAGTCCTAAAGTGGGAAATTGAAATAGAATCCTAAGCTAAGCAAAGGAAAATTTGCCAAAGTGCAAAATTGAGATGAGACACCTCTTCGTACCAAGTCAAGGGGAGATGAAACCTCTTCCCATCTCAAGTAAGGGAGATGAAGCCCCTTCTCATCTCTAATTATAAAGGTGGAGGAAGCACCTCCCCATCTCAAGATTAATAAAAGGAGGAGATAAGGCATGAAGTTTGATCCTAGGGGAAGGAGCTTGAAGCTCAATTCAAGAGGTCCAAAATTCTAAGTGGTAGGCCCTCATCGTTCAAGTTGGAGGCCTTGGAACCATAAAATCGTTTAAAAGAAACATGTACAGCCCCTATGCATAACATGCGGGTCTGGTCTAACTTAATTCGACGAGGAATAGGCTTGATGGGCCCTAAATCTGGACGTGCATGGCCCTAAATTCAATAGTGAAAGCTCAGTCCCAAATGTGTGGGTGCAAAGAATAGAGTATCAGGCCTGAATTTGAATAAGGCCAGCCCTAAATTGTAGCATGTGGCTTCGAGCTTTGCTATCAGGACCTAAATACAACTCAGATCTGCCCTTAACTGCATAAGACCAGACCTAAATCTGAAAGCAATTGGTTTTGAACTTGCCTCATTGTGTGAAGTGTGGCCCTATATGAAGCGTGGGGGGGTCTAAGGCCTTACTATAAGGCCAAATTATCAAATGTATGGCAGATCTGGGCTCAATTTCGAGGGGGATCAGGCCCTAAGACAGTTGGATTGGACTCAAAATGGGTTTAAGCTAGGCCCTATTTGAGGTGTGTGGCATTGAGGCTTTAAATTAAGGCATATATACAAACTGTGTGGCCTTATATGGGCCCAAATAATGAAGAGATCTGGGTTTTAAATGAATTCAAACCTAGCCTAAGTGTAGCGTGTGGGCTTAAAGCATTAAAGTGTGTTGGTAATTTGAATTGGGGCCTGCCATATGGCTTATTCAAGGCGAATTAGGCCCAGATCTGGGCACAAAATCAATGGAATAAACCCCATGCCTAGCGTGCAGCTTCTACAAACTAAATCAAACCTATTTAATGAAACGTAGGGGCCAGAAATCGTTCAAGTAAGACCTAAATCTGAGATGGCAATCATGGAGATCCAAAATGTGGGCTCTAAACTCTAGTGCAGGCCCCAAGGGATGAACGTGTGGGCCTTATTTAGGCCATGAGGTTCAAATTTCTAAGCAAAATGGCCTTGGAATGTAGTGTGTGGGCCAAGAATGAATAAGCCAGGCCCTAATTAGCAAATTGTGGCCTTATGACTCCAGATAAGGCCTTAAATACATGCAAATCAGATTTCAATTTGATTAGGCCCAGTCCTAAAGTGAAATGTGTGACATTAGGGATTGGATCAGACCTGAGCACAATTATTTGGGCCCCAAATTTATGAGATGTGTGGCTTCAATAAGGCTTTTAAATTAAATTGCCCAGGCCCTAATCCAATTTAAACAACTAGATGTTGGGCGCCAAACTCGAGGTGAGATTGCAAATTGAAATTTGAATGCTAAATCAGGCACAAAACTCGATGCCATCAAGGAGATAAATGGATTAATTAAATGCAGATCTAGGCACAAAACTCAATGCAAGCCCTCGTTATTTGAGTGTTGTTTCAAACTTAACAAATGAAAGCCTTAAATTTAATATCCATTATCAAGTTTGATACAATGCAAGATCTTGAAATTCAAACTTCAAAAGGAAACAAATTAAATGCTAAACCCCCTGGACTCAAAACTCAATGCAATCTCCATTTAATGAAAAATTGCAGGCATTTAAAGTTTAATTGCATTGATAACTGCCCCATGTCCAGATGTTTTCCTATATAAGCAGGGCAGTGAGCCTTCATTTTGAAGATCTTTTTTATTGCAAATACAAGGTAAAGGCAGAAATTCGAATTTCCAAGGGCAGATTGGAGAAAATTGTTGCAGTTAATGTGGCTGCTGAGGATAACAGAGACCAGTCCCATCGTTTTTGGGCCTACATCTGCAAATTAAGGTTATACTGGTGTCTATATCAGTCACTCATAATCCATCTTCAAGCTGCTATTGTCAAGGAGATTTTATTTCCAATCAATTAACACTGACAAAGCTTCAATTTCAGACTGCCACCACCATCAAAATTCTGATTTTTGGAATCTCAGAGAGCCCTCCAAAAGCGAATTTAACTCATTTGCAGGTCTGATATCAACCTTTTTTCAATAAGAGAAGACCTCAGTGTCAAATTAGAGGACTGGTATTCAACGATCCAAATCTGATTGTAGGCTTTAGATCCAGAGAGATAGCTTGATCCCAGCCTATCATCATAGTTTTGGTACCATTCACTGAGGTCTATTTTCATTTTCAGAATTATATATGAGACCTCACTTCGAATTTTAATTGCATCTTTTGGTAAACATGGACTGAAACTAAATTGCTTTAAGTAGTCAGGCATTTAGAAATAAAGTCAGGCATTTAGAAATAAGAGCAAATCAGTTCTTTGAGTGTTTGAGGGTGTAATGAGTCTAAATCAGTCTATTTTCTAGGTCTGATATAAATGTCGGAGGTTTTGATTTTAATCTTTCAGCCTGTACTAATCTCTTCTTCCAGTCCATATTTGATTAAGTCAAAATAAAGTCCTAATTGTGATGTTTGCTGCAGGGTCAGGTATGGAGAAAGGAGCTGAGAACACCCCAAGGCCAAGACCTCAAGCCAAAGAAACAAAGGATATGCGAGCACATGACAATGAGAGAGATGACCAAGCACCTAAAGGAAAGGGACTCAGGACCACTGAAAACACTAAGGCACGAAGGGCAGCCCAGTTCAAATTTGATACACAGCCTATGATACCAGAATCATTCTTCATATCAACATGGGCAAACATGGGTGACATCAACCTTGGGGCATTTGATATGAGAGTGATAAGGGATAGACTATATGGAGATAACTAGTCCAAGGAGATCAAGAGGATGATTAAAAACGACATTGTGCAGGCCTCTATCTTTCCACCAACACATCAGTGGGCTGAATTAGTGTTAGAAATGGTAAAGAATTACAACCCAACAACAACAGAAGTTCTTACACCAAAAGGAAATGTTGGTAGTTACTCTCACAGTGGAGGCCTTCAATATCCCAGAACATAAGGTGGACATTCGAAAGACAAGGAAGGATGCCATGAAAGATTACGAGAGTAGAACCAGTCACTACATTGCCCTCATCAATAAGGAGTGGTTGGGGGCCTAAGAGAACTCATTCCCAACTCTCCAAGCTGACAAAGATTGTGTTTGAGGAGGATGTAGGGGACTTGATATTGATGCTGAGCAGAGTTATGGGCAGTCCACAGGCAACACTCTTTGAAACCTGGATGTGTTACTACATGAAGGTGATACTTAATGACAATGAGATGTTTGATTGGGCCTTCTACATGACCTCCTACCTAGTCTATATGATGGCATGGATGCGTAGATATCTTAAGTTGCAATACCTTGGGACAGTCGGAAATAAGAAGGGAGAATTCATGGTCTATGATTGCTACCCCCAGCTCCATCTTTACAACAAGGTGGATTTCAGAATTGTTAATGATGTATTTGCTATGTGTAATGTGAGAGTATTGCAAAAGAGCCCACATATAAGGATGTCAAAAGAAGTGAAAGATCTAGTAAAAAAGTATGGGTCATGGTTTATCCAGTTTCTCAAATTTACTTACATCTGGATATTAGGGAGCACAATTTGCCCGAAGAAGCTTCCTAGGTTCCCAACTAATAAGCTGGTATTAATGGAGGTGGTTTGACAATTGTTGGCATATGACAAAATTCTAAAGAATAAACATAAACTGGGGATCTTGTTTCCACTCAGTCTTGGGAGTGAGAGTTGTTTGACTCTTCAAGTAGCAAAGGCAACTGAAGGAGAATTAGAGTTCTACTCTTTAGGGTTGTATCATGGAAGAGCACACTTTGACCTTCTCCATCAAATTAAGAGAGCATATAGAGCCCTGCACATGCATATAGCACACATAGAGGACCATTGGACTAGTGCTAGCGATGTGATATGGAAATAAAGAGAAGATCATTCTCTAGGATGTCAATTGAGTTGATAAGGGCAAGCAATTGGATACAGTTTCCAGATCAAGTAGAAGATGATAGGCAATACCTCCAGCCCGATTATGAGAAAGCAAAGAAAGATGACATTCCTCTCATTGATTTAGTAGATAAAAGTGAAGAGAATTTGGATGCACTCATAGTAACAGTTAAGACATTCACTGAGGTTTGGCTATAGAAACAGGTGGCTTGCCTACAAGCGATGAGGCTTCCATTGACTTATGAGCTCATGAAGGACATGGTTGAACTTGAAGAGGAATCATCTAGGCCGCCATAGGAGACGAGTGTGGGTTTTGAGAGTTAGCATAGTGAATGAGGTGATAGTAGATTTCCACAAGCAAAGGAGAAGAAAAGGAAATAAGTTTTTAATCAAGAGCCACAATAAAAGAAACAAAGGCATCCAACAAAGAACACAACTCCAAGGCAAACAATAGAGAAAGAGATACCTATTCCAGTTGTCAATGAATCAACAACTAGTAAGAGCTCTAGTTATGTTCCATTAGATCTTGATAAGCATGAGATACTCCCCCCCTTAACATAACGAAGAACAACAAGAGGAAGGGAATAACAAGAGGAAGGGAATGAGATTATTGATTTAGAGGCACTTTCAGTGGATGAAGGGGCTCAACCACATGAGATAGAGGCAAATCAAGAAGTCAATCAAGAGATTCAAAGACAAATCAGGAAGTGGAAAGGATTGAGGATGAGCTAGGATAGATCATGACACCAACATGGTTACTGAATTGAATGGTGAAATAGGTTACAGTTGAGCAACCAATTGACAGTATAGAAGAGATAGTAAGGAGAGATGACAATGAGAAAGGTAGAGTGCGAGCTAAGAGGTTCTTTCATATCACAAAGGATCCTTCAGGAACTCGCATTGCTCAAGTAGCAGTCCCAAAGGTAGACAAGGCAAGAGGAGAGATTAAGCCAGGACAATATGACATAGAGGAGTATGAGTTGGGGCAAACTACTAAGAAACAAGAAGTTGAGGAAGCCCATAGATCTATTCAATGTTCTAGAGGACAAAATCAACAAGGAAGTGGGAAAGAAGAGAGTACAAAGAG
This sequence comes from Chamaecyparis obtusa, assembly GCA_027943335.1. Taxonomy (NCBI): domain Eukaryota; kingdom Viridiplantae; phylum Streptophyta; class Pinopsida; order Cupressales; family Cupressaceae; genus Chamaecyparis; species Chamaecyparis obtusa. The sequence goes on from BSBK01012750.1 coordinate 111,224, forward strand.
GAAAACAAGAGGTTGAAGGAGAATCTTAGACAAATAATGAAGCCACTTCAGCAAGCTGATCCAACTTTCATTCCTCCCATGCCTAGTTCGAGCACGTCTATGACATGACTTAAAGGAGTTGGACTCATAGGACAAGAGGTAAAGAGATGGGTGGCATCGGTATTGGAAGAAGCAAGTATCCTCATGAAGAGATTTATCAAGACTTATGATACCATGCTCTCCTTTCAGGAACGAAGCAAAAGGGTATTGAGGCAATGTGAGGACTTCTCACCCGGTCAGGAGGAGATTCTCTCTCATTTACAGGCTCTCATGGGGGTGCCATTACATACATAGATAAAGGATCGAGTGTTGGAAAGGGGACAAAAGGTTGATTTCCTTGCATGGTATCAAGCAATTTCTCACAAGTGTGATGTACTTAAACAAGTGGAACCTGATTGCACAACTACAAGGGACACTATTTTGGAGGTGAAGAATGAGATGCTTGGATATATGAGATCCATATTTTACTTGAGGTAGATGATAATCAAAGATTAAGTATGGAAGAATAAGGGAGAGTGAAGAAGATTTACGTTGTGGAAGGAAATCCACTCATGTTTGAGCATTTGGTTGCAGTTGCAAAATTTGTGGGCTTCATGGCTTCATGACTTTATGTAATGTAACTAATTGGAAGAAATCATGTTCTACTTATACTAGTGAGGTGAGCTACTATGAGTACAGGCTTGGATTGATGCCAAGTGTCCCCATGGAGATGATTAATGAGATTGTGTCCAAATTCATGTATGGGAAAAAGAGAATGAGGATGAGGGACACAATTCCCAAGGTGATGAGGTGACATAGGTTCACATGGTCCTAAATTTGCTCATTGGTTGATTAATAAATGCCTTACTTTGATTGACTCATTTGGCGCCAAGTGGCATAGGCCCACATGGCCTTTTTCTGATTTGCTCTTGGAAGCATTTGAATTTTCTCATTGGTCTACTAGGTGGTGGCTTCCTCTACAAGCTCTCTCCTCTCATTGGTCCTTTTGTTGGTGCATCTTATCCATTGCTTCTACACGATCGATTTTCTTATTGGCCCATGAAGGCAATGTAATTTTCTAATTGGCCCACATTGTGGTGCCTAATTGTAATTGGGTGGGCATTTAATATTTGTAGATATGGTTATGGACACCCTAATTAGGGGCTTATGTGGTTTAATCTTGGCCCTTGTTTTCAATCAATCTCGGGCATTCATTTTACTTGAAGCCCCTATATAAAGACTTGTTCACACCATTTGTAAAGGGAGAAGTTGGAGAATTGTTGCAAGAATAATGCCAAATTTTCTCTACTTATCATTGTTGTGTTTTGCATGGTGATTAGTTTTGATCAAGTTTGAATTATTGCATGGTTATCTTCATTCTCACTTAGAATAGATTTCAATTTCAAGTTGCTAAGTTAGAATTGTGGATATTAGTAGCAAGACTTGAATTGCGGATGCTAGTATAGATGGATGGGAGTAATTGTGGATGTTACTTGCAAGACTCAAATTGAAAACTAGGCCACTAGCCTCTTGCTGTTTGTAAGTGTGCCTTGTGCGATAAGCTAGTGATTGATTGTACTTAACTTCAATTGATATCCAATCTTTAGTTTGCATCTATTGATGGGATTGAAGAGGAAAAATTGATTTGAAAATCATTTAAGTATACCTTAGAAGCTTGCATTAGGTAGGTGGAGTCACTGATGAAACTGCATCTAGTAGAGTCCAAGTCATTCACACTTCCTTGCATTCATAGTTAGGAGTAGAAATAGAAGAAGTCAAGTCTAGATCGAAGTTAAGTTCGAGATTGAAAATCCCAAAACCTATATTTTCATTTCACATTGTGAAGCCAAATCTTTAGAAGTGCATTGCCAAATCTTGAGAAACAACGTAAGTCCCCTTAGTGATTCTAGCAAATGACATCATTTCATTGAGTGAGTATCCACAGTTGAAGGGAACCTTGAAGTCATTTCATGATTTTACTTTGCAAGCTTAGCATAAGAAGTGACCTTATTCAAGAGAGGATTGAGTATTTAATGTTTCATTTTGGAACATTGGATGTTTGATTCTGTATGTTGTACTTGAACAAAACTCACATCAACGAAACTCTCTTGTTTTGTTTTGAAATTTTTGGTTTATTTTCATTCTTCTAGGTATCTATAAACCATGCTTGATCTTTTAAAATGAAACAACTCTCTTGTTTTGTTTTGAAATTTTTGGTTTATTTTCATTCTTCTAGGTATCTATAAACCATGCTTGATCTTTTAAAATGAAACAACTATTAAGTTGTATTTTATATATTTTGTCTTCAAATCTCATTTGTTTCAATTTTTTGGATGTGTTTTTTACTGAACTTGTTGTCTTAGGTGTTACAACAACAATTGGTTCTAGGTTTGGGAGATAACCTCACTTCAAAACAAACCTAAACTCCCCCCTTGGAAATATGTAGAAATTGTACAACTTCTAGGGGGTGGTGATTGTGTTTGGATTTGTGGTGATTGTAAGTTAGATATTTGAACTCATACAGTCAAAGGAAAGGCCCTTTGTGGCAGATCCTCACACAGGGCATCTAATTTTGTCCGGGCAAAGATGCTAATGGCATTCAAAAAGCATGAGGCATGAAATATATTGAAGAGCAAGAAAAAACTGATGAGGTAGCAGGCTGCAAATCAAATCATCATGTGTCAAAGAAAGGATCTTGAGGGGCGAGACACCCTCAAATGCCTTCCCATTTTCAACCTATACAGAGCCATCCATTTTTGGCCACACTTGAAGAACAGCCTGTGGCCTCTATACATTGGAGGTTGAAGGGACCGTTGGAATGGCATTTCATAACAAGTCTAGAGAGGTTGCCGATCAACACATGGCGAGATGTGTCTACGTGAATATATTGGCATTCAATGTTGTCTGCTCACCTTATTGGTAACAAAATTTAAAAGCAACTAATGAGGCTCTAAGGTACAAGGAATTGGGTAGAAGACTGCTTGGAGCCCATAAGGGATTCTTGGGTTGAATAAGGGGGAGGTATCCATTGTTTCTAATGGGTAGAAAGATGCAAAAGAAGTATCATTGATCTATTGTTATTGCAGTTTTTCCTAGAGGCAATTTTTTGAGAGGAGTGGATTGTGAAGGGGAGTTGAAGGATGGGGCATTTATTGCTAACATTATTTGTTGAGCCATTGAGGAAATGGGCCCTCAAAATGTTGTGCAAGTTTATAGTAGACAATGCCAAAAATTGAAGAGTGACTGGGTTATTGGTTGAGGAGCATTATTCAGTTATCTTTTGGACACTTTGTGTGCTGTCCACTCCCTCAATCTAATGCTACAAAAAATTGGCAACAAAATTGATTGGATCAAAAAAGTGTACGTTGAGGCTAAAGAGATCCAAATGTTTGACACCAACCACCATATGCCACAAGGCATATAAAGAAGATTTTGAAAATTTTGAAAATTGGAATCCTAATTTTTTAAATTATATTTAAACTAATTTTTAATTTTTTTTTTAATTTCCATTTTCAAATCAGTTGTCGAGACCCAATTTGCCTCACACACAATTGTGTTGAGATGACTTGTGATGGTTCGTGATGCACTTTTGTGTAATGTCCCCTACTAGGATGCTGAATATTTCCTAATAATCAACACACATCATTATATATGATTATGCCAAAATCAGATCGTTAAAACTAGAACAATTATTATTCCTAATGTAATTTATAAGCCCCCATCCTTACTTCCTTCCTAATCATCAACCCTAACCAAGGATGGGGAATTACTTGTTAGGGTGCAAGGAAACCCTTCCCACAAATAGGACCATAGGTTTGAGGAAAGCTAGTCCATATCACCTCTCAGGCCTCGCCTATTTTGGGATGGAATTACTATCGCTTTTCCCTAACAAAACCAACCTATCCTCATTAGGGGCAATAGAGAATGACAAGGGTCAGGCTATGAATATACTAATTTCTCATATATCTATCCATCCATCTATCTATAAAATTGATATTTAATTTTCATTTTTCTATTATTTAAAGATATAAATGCAAATATATATATATATATATATATATAGGACCATATATTGGCCCATAATAGAATTTAGATATAGCATTTTGTTATATATATAATCCCGGTTTTTATTATTTACAACAGATATAAATGCTACAGTATATACATAGGACCAAATATTGGCCTTTAATAGAATTCAGATATATATATACACACACACACACACAATTCTGGTTTCATTATATATATATATATATACACACACACAATTCTGGTTTTCATTATTGACAGATTTAAATGCTACGGCATATATATAGGACCATATATTGGCCCCTTGATAGAACTCAGATATAGCATTCTGTAGACCAGTATTTAATTCAGAGATAAGTTACAACACATCAATTTGCTGTCACACAATGCCAGCTATATAATCTGATTTATTTCCTTTACAATCATCTTCCTTTTGATGAGTGCTAATTATAAATAATAGTTTTGATCCTTCAATGCCTTGTTGGATTGCTTGGTGTGGCTCTTTATACTTCTCCCTTGTTGGGGGAAAGTTGTTACTATATATATATAATTGATACATAATTCCGGTTTTCATTATTTTTAACAGATTTAAATGCTATAGTATATATAGGACCATATATTGGCGCCTTAATAGAATTCAGATATAGCATTCTGTATATCAGTATTTAATTCAGAGACAAGTAACAGCATACCAATTTTCTGTCACACAATGCTTGCCAGCAATATAATCTGATTTATTTCCTTTCTGATCCCTTTTGATGAGTGCCAATTATAAATAATAATTTTGATCCTTCAATGCCTTGCTGGATTACTTGGTTTGGTTCTTTATACTTCTCCCTTCTTGGTGGACAGTTGTGACGTCTCTTCAAGATGGTGGCCGCTGGAAAGAGAAGTGTCTCTTGGCAAATCACATGTCCTTTCTTGACTAGAGTGCTTCCTCTTATGGTCTTTTATTTTAACTAATTGCCAATCTTGTCTTTAAGGATATAGCATTTCTCTAAGGGGATGGGGACGATCCCTTCAAGCAATTAATGAGTCTAATTGCATCGGGTCTGCAACATCCCCAACCACTGGAGATTAGCTATTATAGCATGTTTCACGATCAATGAAATGGTGAAGTTTTACATGTCTAAGACCATTTCATCCTTTGGTTTGCAGTTCCACTTATGTCAAATCGGGGGCGATGACATTTTGAACATGGTCATTGCCCATATTGGTCCATATAGAGGCAATCTAGGTCTAAGCAAATGATTGTAGATGACATTTGGTAGAAGTTTTTATTATCTTTTTAGTTTCACTGAGCCCATATTGAGCATGATCTGTTATACCAACATGGATAGGCATTGTTTGGGTGAGCTATATGATGGCATCCACTCAATGATTGAGAAGATGAAAGTCATCTTAAATGCAAAAGAGCAAGATTTTGAAGAATATTTTTCAAACAACTATACAAAACTGTTGAAGAGAGATGAAGCAAAACGATCACTCCACATCTTCTTTCTTTTGCATTTGAATCTTAAATATTATAGTGCTCAGCTTCTCTATGTGGCAACAATAGTTGTCCCATTTAGAGATGTTCAAGTTAGTCAAGGGTACAAGGCAGCATTTGTAGACTTCATTGATTGTGACATGTGGGATCCGGTGAGGGTCGAGTTCATGGATTTTGCATGCTCCAACAATTGTGGTCTTGATGCTATTTGGGACAGGTATATGGTCAATGCTCATAGTTGGTGGTACTTCCATAGCCAATATTTCACACACCTGCAAACACTTGTGATCAAAATTTTATCGCAAGTAAGTTTTATAAAAAAATTCTTTTAAGTTTATTTATATTTTAATTTTGTCTTAGTAGTTTGGTAGTTATCTGTGGTCTGAGCAGAAATTGAGCACATACTCCTCACTCAGTCAAGTGCAATCGACTACACTCAAAGAAGGCATAGGACTTGGTGTATATGCATTCAAACTCGCACAAAGTGGCTACAAAGAAGGGACACCATACTGACTTGGATGCTTCCACTGCCCACTTTGCTGCACATGATGTTGATGAGGACTATGAGCCAACTAATGAGCATGAGAGTGACAACCCTAGTGCTAGTTACAGTACCAGAATGGTGATGATATATTTTTAATGACCCATATGCAGTGTTACCCCAAAGTTGCCGGGATGAGGATGGTAGGGGAGAGGGGGACGAGTTTCTGGGATGGCAGTTTTTTTTTGTCAAGTTTGGGGACGACAAGGGGACATCTATATAAAATATAGGGAAAATTTATAATATATAGGGAAATTTGCATATAATCATATAATTAATATGAAAATATGGATAAAGCATGCCATTTGAACATTATAGAACCTTAACATACAACATTTCATTGTTTCAATGCTAAATAGTAAATAGTCAACCGATTCAATACTTAATATGCATTCATAATTTGGAATTCATTGTCAATATGCTGCTGCTCATTTTGATTTTCTTTGAGATTGAAGTTTGAACAATGAATAGTAATATTGAAACAATGCAAAAAAGTAAAAAAACAAAACAGACTTCTTCAAGCTTCAAGCTTTAAAAAAAATGGAAAAATAAAAGAATGGAAGAATCTGCAATCATGGAATGTAACTCACCTCTTTTCTTTCTATCACTTGCACAGTTGCACTCTCTTCTTTCAAACCCTCTTTGCTGCTGCTGTGAGAGAAATGAAATACAAGTAATGAGCCCCAAAACAATACACAATGCCTTTTAGGGAGAATTAGGGAGGAGGGGCCCGCATAAAAATCATAAACAATTTGCATTTTAAAAGTTTTTTTATTTTTATTTTTTACTGCCGCTGCTCTTTTCCATTGGGGATGGCTGTCTGTCTTGGGGACAGTCGAGGGATGGCTAAGGCGTCCCTGGCTGCCCCCCCAAATTATTGGCAACATCCCCAGATTTCCAGGATGTCCCCTGCCTTTTTTTTGAAAATTGGGGATGGGGTGGGGACGTCCCCTGGCCGTTCCCGTCCTGGAAATGTCCCTGGTACAGGGACGAGGTTTTTTTAGGCGGGGACGTGTCCCTAGGTGATATTTGATCAATGTCGGTTGATTGTTATTTGATCAATGCTGGCTGATTGTTGATACTTCGACATTCAACTTTGGCTAATATTTGACGATTTATATGGTGGTGTATTTTGCTATGTTATTTGACTATTAAATTATTAATTTGGTGGTGTATTTTGAACCTAGTTACTACTGACATATGTATATATATTTGATTTTTATATATGTGTATGGATGAAGCCAAAATGAATCCAATTCCCTTTTTTTTTTGATCGAATCTGTATATTTGACGATTTATATGGTGGTGTATTTTGCTATGTTATTTGACTATTAAATTATTAATTTGGTGGTGTATTTTGAACCTAGTTACTACTGACATACGTATATATATTTGATTTTTATATATGTGTATGGATGAAGCCAAAATGAATCCAATTCCCTTTTTTTTTTGATCGAACCTGTATCTGGTAAGTGAGCTTGATATTTAGTCTGCTCCCGCATACAGCAGAGTTTTCTTATTGAGAGCATAGTTACAAGACTCAGACTCACCTCGGACTCGGCAAGCTGGATTCAGGCTCGGACTCGGACTCGGCGCCTGGACTCGGCAAATTGAAAAACCCAAGAAATTCAAAGATTTTTAAGGATTTAAAACCTTTTTCATGCATCATTCAGTCAATTAACATCAAAGACACAATAATTGAGATAAATAGAAGCTACTCTACACACATAAACAAGTTGACATTGATAACATAAGTATAAATGCGAATTTCTGAAGGAAATAAGTTAACTGTTAAACTAGTTACTAAATAACACATTAGAAATCTGAAATATAAATAGTGTCATTGTCAGAAGTCTACAATATTCATGGAATATGAAATCCATGGAATGAAAAGTTCAAAACATATATCAAAATAAAAGCTAGAGCCTAGAAGACTAAGGCCCTATGTTTTCCTACATGTATGCCTAAGATAGGCCATGAAATATTTTGTAGCCATCTTCTGTCCCTATGTTTGAGGCTCAACCTCAGTGGCATCCTCATCATCCTCATCCTCCTTATAATCATCATCATCCTCAGACCCCTCACTCTCAGCCTTAGGGTCCTCCACTAGGTCTCCTTGCGCTCTAGCCAATCGATTTGCTAATCTATTTTCTAAAACCCCTATATTCTTCTCCCAAGCCTTTTTCCTCTCTTCTAAGTCTTTGCAAATGATGGAATGACCTTTTTAGGTCTTAGAATCATTAGAAAATCCTTGTTCCAGCTTCAGTTTGCCCTCAAAAAGCCAGGACAGGTTGTGGGAGATAACACTGCTAAAGGCATGCTGAATCCTGAAATTTGGCTAAGTTTGGAATTTTTTGAAAATCCCCAAAACCTAGAATCTGCATTTTAACTCCTATGAAGTTGAAACCTATCTCAAACATCCTGGAATGTATTTATACAAATATAACTTTAAAGTATAAGAAATAAATTATTTCTTATACTTAAATGTTATATTTGTATAAATCCTCCTGCCCCAGAGCTGAAAAAATGATCACATATAACATGTTACCAAGAAAAATCTGGAAAACAATTAAATTTTTTTATTTTTTGCTTTTTGGACATGGCTGGACACACCGAGTCCAGGCCACAGGACTTGGCGAGTCCTGCAGACTCGCCCTACCGCCCAGTCAGTTTGCCTCGGCGAGCCTGGCTCGGCTCGGGACTCGCTGAGACCTGCCAGGACTCGCTGAGTCCTGTAACTATGATTGAGAGTATGCTTGGTCTTATTTATATGTACATGTGGCTATCTGGTTTATTGCGGTTGCTGCTTATTTTTTGCATTGTTATCCAATCAAAGTATAAATTGAAATTTTATATTTTATTGGGAAGATTCAAGGGTCTTTTGAAGGCTACAGAATCATCTGGTAAAGCATAAACATATATAATTGTATTTGGACCTTCCATTTATTTGGTTAAAATAAAAGATTTATGACATAAGTTTGGAAATTACCATGGAAATTAACCCAAACTGCAAATAGGATATCAAAATCCTTGCTTAGTTCAAAGAATGTGTTCCTTGTGAAGTTGAACATATCAACACTTAATAGAAAATGTGTGTCTATTTTGTGGACATAATGAGAGTTATTTTCTTATTAATTAAATGGCTTCAATAGGTTATCAACCACGGTTTTGATCTGGACCGAAAATTTCCGTTCACTCTTTAGTAGCTTATGACAATGATCTGTCATTCAGTCATTCAGCACCTTTGTATATGTGTTGTCTAATGAATCACTACTTCAATCTATGCATGAATTCTAATTTTGATGTATTTGACTCATTTGTATGAGTTGCTCCACCATTCATGACTGCAAACTATGTAGAATTTACTGTTCTTTTTTAATCTTTGTGATTACCCCAAGTTTGTTTTATGATTGCTTTTGTTTATTATAAAATTTAATTATTAGAAAGAGACTTGTTGGTCACTGTATATTTATGTGAATACTTTGCCTGAACTTTGAGTGGAATTTTATTTATGCACAGGTTACAAGTTTGATGACGCTGATCATGATTCAAATCCTTTGAAACTGCAATTCGCATATTTTCCTGGTTCACGTCCGATCACTGCTCCTGTTGCCAGTGAATTGCCTCGTGGAGCATTGTGAAGCTTCAGAATTATCACACTGGTATTCATGATTTATATTTGGACATCGATAACAGGTATGCCGAAACACTGATCTATAAAATAAATGAATAGTAGGATTGTTATGATTAACTGTAATTTTATTGAGTGCCGACATACTCTTCCTCTTGTCAGTACCAAAATTATCTAATCTTTTAGATAACAGAATAGCTTGATGCTCTCCGATTCTAAAATCAGCTGACACTATAAACTGACTTCATGTTTATTCTCTGAGTGAGTATTGTAATTCAGTGCTACATGGTTTTTCTTGTCACATAAAAGATACACGTGACCCTTTATTTTCTTGTGATTATGGCAGTATCACTTTCTACTTATTTATGCTAGTTTACCTGTGTGTTGCCAATACTTGTAGCACACCTGCTTCACATATAAAATTAATATTAAATAACCAGATGATTTGTTGTGTTTTGTAGACTCTAGTTACTTGGAGGAGTGCTTTGCTATTGGATGAAATTGCCAAGTACATGTCCTTGGATCTCTTTTTTTGCCAGTGGTTGTGCATATTTATCTGGGGGCATGAGGTGTCAATGTAGAATTGCTCCTTCCGGCTATTTAGGGATATATACGCTGTTTTTTACAATTCTAATTTTATAGAATGTGTCTGGATGATTGAGATCTACACCACATTTATCACATTTGACCCTGAAATAGGGTGGATCAGTTATCAAGGTCAAATGATTTGGAGATTTTATATAATTTAATGTTTGCATATTTTCAGTGTGGATTGCGTCCAGAGTAGGATTTTCTTAGCATTAACATTGAACTCAAGTTATGAGAGCCTTATTGTTCTTTTTATTTTTGAAGTCATATACTGATTAGTTGGAGCATGATGACAGATAAAAGTTTTTTGTTTATGCATCATAGATCCTTTTGATTATTGTGAGCTATTTCTTCAGATACAGTGAGGTATTCATATCCTTTGTAATCAACATGGAGTGTACATTAATTTATTCAATGTAGGGCTCGTCGGGTGTATCCTCAATGCATCCTGGGTCCATCAAACAGATTGAAAGTAGTTGTTAATACTTTCTAATAGGCGGAATTCGGGCTAATATAGATCCTATTGCCATGGAATTTTATGTTGCCTTTATTCTCCAGGGAAACATCTTTCAGTGGCTATTTGCTATATGAACTTCGAAAATGGTATTTTCATACATTTTAACGTTCAATGGTGTCAGGAAATATTTAAAGTTATTGCTCAATGATGGGCAACAATGTTTTTCAATTTTCTTAACCAATTCCAAAACTCAAATCTACTGATAAATGAAAGTAAACAAAACAGAATAAACACATACAAATTCATAACACCATGATTTGATTTCAAAGAAAACCTGGTTAAGGGGAAAACCCCGGTGGGGATGATACCCACAAATATCTCACTACTGCAGTAATAAGTATCTTGTTAAAGTTATAAGTACATAAGAGGAGGATGCGCATGCTTTTAGGCTTACAATCTTGAGCACTTTGCTCAATTACAAAACATTGATCTAGCCCTCAATTGGGTTCACCAATCAAATACAAATTACAATATAGAAAGGATAGTCCCAAATTTGAATTGGCTAGTAGCATCAATAATGCCATTACAGTTCCAATGAAGCTCCAAGAATATCACAAATTGCCAATTTTTCACATTAATATAGCTCGCACATCATCACACAAACATCCATATTCTTCACATAAAAAAATGGATCTTATATACTCAATCATAGGCCCAAAACATCAACTAGGTCAGTTCCAACAAGGAAATGTGAAACATGTACGTGAGCAAAAACACCAATCAAAACTCAATGCTAACTTGTACCAATCAAAAGTTACTATGTAGGAGGTTGGCTTTAACTAGATTTGATAGGAATGCTAATTGATCCAATGCGCTACTGGCTTGCATAAGGTAATTCTTCGTTAATGTGATACATAGTGAACCATATCATAGAAACTTGCGATCATAGGGATAGACATAACACAATGTCTACTATCAATCTCTAGCATCGCATCATCTAATACTTGAATCTTTGTTTGTATGGTCTCAATCTCTAAACCTGTATCCAAAACCGTTCTCCATACTTAGCTATTTTCATCAACAAAACTTTTGGTAGACAAAATATCTGACAAGTGATCAAGAGTGAAAGTATGTAGTTGCCATCAATGACAACATACATAACAATGCGCTACTGGCTTGCATAAGGTAATTCTTCGTTAATGTGATACATAGTGAACCATATCATAGAAACTTGCGATCATAGGGATAGACATAACACAATGTCTACTATCAATCTCTAGCATCGCATCATCTAATACTTGAACCTCTGTTTGTACGGTCTCAATCTCTAAACCTGTATCTAGAACCGTTCTCCATACTTAGCTGTTTTCATCAGCAAAACTTTTGGTAGACAAAATATCTGACAAATGATCAAGAGTGTAAGTATGTAGTTGCCATCAATGACAACATACATAACATTACTAGGTAACTCTTGCCAACAATCTCCCCTTTGACATTGATGGCAAAACTTAGTGAAAAATGGCTAAGTCTCCATCCCAAAATGTCAAGTCCCAAAACTCCTTAAAAAATAGAACTCCCCGCCTTTGACATCAATGGCAAAGGTGGGACCAAAAAAGCAAAAACTCTACCAAAATCCTATACTGTCTGCATATTCATATATACGAGTGATGAAAGCATACTCATATAAGCATGAACACATTGGAAAAACTATCCTTTAAAGTGATAAGATATGCGTTTCAAGTTTTTCTCATGTTGTCCAAGATCTGAATCTGCCCATACAACACATAAGCTGTTTCCTCAACATGAATACGATCAAGTGGGGGTGGAGATCTGCTCAAAATTTCTGCCTCTTTAAGACTCCTTTGTAAGATATTCAGCTTGGGAACAATGAGGTTCCTTAGGTCATTGAATCGTCCAAGCACTCTTCCTCTCTCAACCTCCAAGGTACTAATCTTATCATTCAATTTGACCACTTCAGCCATATAATTAGAAGCAAATCCCTTTGATGAATCAAAGGCCTTTGCTCTATTAGCTAGTGCTTTCTAGCTATCCTCAATAAAATTATTAATGTCTTCAACTTTTGAAAATGGCCGTGTCCATCCCAAAATGCCAAGTCCCAAAACTCCTTAAAAAATAGAACCTCCCCCCGCCCCCCCCCCCCCCCCCCCCCCCACTTTGACATCAATGGCAAAGGCGAGGTGAAAAAAGCAAAGAACTCTCTACCAAAATCCTATACTGTTAGCATATTCATATATACAAGTGATGAAAGCATACTCACATAAGCTTGAAAACATCGGAAAAACTATCCTTTAAAGCGACAAGATTTGTGTCCCAAGTCTTTCTCATGTTGTCCAAGATCTGAATCTGCCCATACAACACAAGTTGTTTCCTCAACATGAATACGATTAGGTGAAGGTGGAGATCTACTCAGAATTTCTACCTCTTCAAGACTTCTTTGTAAGATATCCAGATTGGTAACAATGAGGTTCCTTAGGTCAGTGAATCGTCCAAGCACTCTTCTCTCACCCTCCAAGGTACTAATCTTATCATTCAACTTAACCACGTTAGCCATATAATCAAAACCAAACCCCTTTGATGAATCAAAGGCCTTCGCTCTATCAACTAGTGCTTTTTGGCTATCCTCAATAAACTTATCAATGTCTTCAACTTTTGAAAAATGGATCAATACACAACTTAAGGATTTTGCTTCTTTCCTCAATACCCCTTATTTGAACAGTTCCAGCATCTAAAGAAGATCAATCCTTAGCAATTTGTGAACACCAATGATGAAATCTCTTCATAGACAACTCCTTCTGTACTCTTATCTTTTTTGCAATCTTCTCCAAGTATTCAAATTGAACATCAAAATTATTCAAAGGCTCTACAAATTGGTCAAGTACAAAATTACTTTGATTTACTTGTACATTTGACATTATTTTACCAAGAACTTCAACTGCCATGGATAGAAGTCAGCTACTCTTCTCCCTTTTGCCTATAGATTTGGCATGAGCTTTGGCTTGCGCCAAAGCTGCAACTTTCATCAATTCCTTTTCTCCCATAGTATCCAAATCTATCGGACCATGTAAAACAAATGATTCAAGGGATTCGAGTGAATCTCTTGCCAACAATGTTTTTGACTTACCGAAAGATAGACTAGTTCCATTTTGAATTTGCTCTATTTCTTTCGGTTTCTCCCATCTTTCTTCTCCAACAGGGACTTCAACTTGCTTCTCATGTTCTTCTGTCCTTTCTTCTGACCTAATTGCTTTTTTCTCAACATGTATGTCATTTGCTTCATCTCCTCTGGTGACCTCTGTATCTATAACATCAACATTATGAACATCATCGATAAGTTCATCTGTCTCCTTATCTAGTTCAACCTCAACTTCAATAGGTTTGTCATCTGAACATCCTTTTCCCGAAACAATATCTCTCAGCTCATCGTCAGTGATTATGTTAGAGGGATTGGTAAAGGGATCCTTAACTTTATGCCCTTCTTGTTGCCCATCTCCAATAGCATCTGTGTCATCAAGAGTAAATGGTAAACCATCAATATAAACATTCGACTCCTTAACTGTAGAAAATAATTGTTTGGTAACCTTAGTTGTAGAGGTGGATGCTTCATCAAATTCATATTCATCTTCTCTTCTCTTTGTCCTCGACTCTTTCTTAGGTGCATCAATCCTCATCTCAACCAACATTTTACTCACCACATCATTTGTTTCAACAATAATCTCTTCATTTTTACCATCTATTAACATGTTTATTCTTCCCCTTTTCAACAATCTTCTCTTTGTTTCCTCAAGTAATCTTTTCATGTCTTCACTCTGAATTACAGGAAACAATTTGGATATGACTGCCTCTCTAATTAACTTGTCTTCATCTAATGCAACTAGTCTTCTTGCTTTTAGTTTAGCATATAGATGATATGGTATCTGATCTTTTATTTCAACTAAGGTTCTGCTAAACTTATTTAAATGTACAACTACTCCATCCTCTATCCTTTGTCTCTGTTCCTCATTCAGTATATTGTAATATTTCTTTACTTGTACCAAAATTCCAAGTCTAATCACATAGTTCAAAATCTTATCTACATGGTCTTCATCCTTACCAACACTCAAGGGTTGGTTAGTGACCACCTTAGCTTTTGTGGCTCCTTTGGTCTTTACTTTCTTCTTCAATTGATCTGATTTTGTAGATGAATCATCATTATCAGCTTTAGCCCTCTTCTTCTCCGGTCCAATACTCTTTTGCTTTGTCTTTCTTTTCACAGGTTTTGATTTTGCTTTCTCAACCTTCTGTCTAGAGACCTTTGGTGAAGTAGACTACTTGACATGAGGTGTAGATGATGCCCTTGTTGAACTCCTAGTAGCTCTCCACATGGAAATAGGTGGAGGAGGTGATGCTTCCTCAACATCAATTGGTTTAGTCTTGACTGATCTTCTCTTTTCTTTCTCCTCTTCTTTCCTCAACTTTGCCATTTGCTCCTTACCAATTCCTTCATTTTTTGCAATGTTATCAACAATTTTCTTCACTTTTCTGATTCTTACTTTCTTTGTCACTTCACTCCGAACCTTCTGATACTTTTCAGAGTAAGTTTCAAACCTTTTTGCCTTCAGATCTATCATGCTCTTCAACATTTCTTCAACATATTGTTCAACAAGTTCAGGATTTACCTCATAACCCATCGACTAAATCCACATTGTCCTCGGTTCCATTGCTTCCATACAACATTGATCTATTTCTACCATGAAGCATACTTTTTAACAAGAATTTTTGATATCCTCTCTTTTCTATATTTTCTTTTGACACATTTTGAAGTGACTAGAAATCAATCCATCTATTTCATTTAGTAAAAAATAGAGATTTGAAGTGTTGTAGGAATGTTCTTTTGCCAAGTAATATTTGAAACTCCAGGAAAGTAGTTCATCAGATAAAAGAACATGTGAACTTCAAAGAACCATACTTGAATAGCTGAGACTTATACTTCTTGATCTTTTCCAAATTCTTGAGTAGCTATTTCCTCAGAATCTCATAAATGTCAAACTACATGTCCTCCTTCAACATTCGGTAAGCATTGTGAATGAGTGTAGTTGAAATAGAGTTTAATCTACTACTATGGTATACCTTGTAGCCAAGTATCATCGATGCAAATTTCACATCCGGTTGTATAATGTCATTTACAATCATCACCCTTCTATCCCATTTAGATTGAGTTAACTTTTCCACATTGTCTTTCTTTGAAGATTTCATATTAGGTGCTTCACTGACATTAGTAAATCTAGTTACCTCATGAATAAGCTCCTTCGTAATCTTGATAGGCTTGTCACTGAGCCAAAATAATTGATCGTGAATTCTGCTGACCACTATCTTTACCCATTCTGGTTTCTCAAATACAACGAAGTCTTTCAATTGTGCTAGGTTAATCTGATTTACTTTCTAAAACTCATCTTTCAACACACCATTAACACAAAGCAATCTATATTGTTCATAAATGTTGAAATCTCCCAATGCCTCCAACTTACAGGGAATGTATGCACAAATATCTTCTACATGTAAAACTTCGTGAGGCACACGTGAAAAATGCACCTTCGGGATCATCTTCCATAGACTTATACATGTGCAATTTGAATTCATATCTTGGTTTCTCAAGCACATTACCTATTTGTGGAGTACCCATGACTTAACTGATGAATTTGACAAGATTTTGTTGAAATAAATACCTTTTTACTTTGCACTAGGGTTTGCATGCGAATTTGATCGGTAGCTCAAATTTCCATTAAGTCTCCTTCTGCTCAGGTTCTCACTTGATCTCCAGAAAGCAAAGTGTCAAATGGATTCTCAAAATGTTTTTTATCATTCAACTTCAATCGATTACTTCATTAAATGCCATATGTACCCTAACCTTCCATAAAACTGATATAACCAACGATCGGTAAATCTACTTGCGATCATTGATATGATCATGAAAAGTCTTGCTATTTCAATCATAGCCTTCCTGAACCAATCTTCAACTAAATCTTCCATTGCAGTCCTTACTGCTTCGATTCACAGGGTGACAAAAGATTTTCTGGTGGAAAATCCCCTTTAGGTCTTATAAACTAATTCACTGATGATGAAGGATCGACACTAGAAGCTAGTGCAACCTATTGAGAAGCATCAATATGTTCTTTCTTAGTCCATGTCTTCTTCATTTCCTTTCAAGTTTCATCAACTAGCATGTTCTGCTTTCCTTTTTCATTCGGTCCATTATTTTTCTCTCTTGCTTTGTTAGATTTGCAATACCGAGCAATATGCCCTATCTTCTTGCAATTAAAACATGTCTTGTTTCTGTTTCCATTCCTTGTATTTCCTTCATTACCATTTCTTGCATTGATCTTTTCAATCGAACCTTTCATTCTACAATTTCTAGCTATATGACCAACATTGTTGCATTTATAACAAGTAACATTCTGATTCACATACCTTTAAATTTTCTGATTAGTCCTCAACCTGTAATTCTTTGCAATGTGATCTAAGTTATTGCATTTGAAATATGTAAGATTACCTCTATTTGTAGGTCTTGTATCAACTTTGATCTTCGATCTACATTCACTAGATTTGTGCCCATACTTGTGACAGGTGAAACAATAGCCTGAAAAAGATGTAGTAGATGTATTGCTTTTGACATTCTTTTTCCCTGTGACCAAATTTGTTGCTTGTGAAACATCTGCCATTGAATGTTTTCCCAAATGATTTCCTTTTAGATGAATCCTTAGGTTGCCCAGTCTGAGTTTCTTCAGCAGTTTTAAAACATTCTCCTTTTTCATATCCCAAACCTTGCTTTTCACCATGTGCTCTTTGACTTGCAATCTGTTCATCAAGTTTTGCAGTGCTAGATTTGAACTTTTCTTGAATCTCTCTGGCCTCAGCTAGATATCTTCTCGGTATCTCATTAAATCTTTCCAATTCTTACTCATTATGTTTAGATTCTTCAAGGTAGATCTACAACTCTCCAACTTCACCATTCAGCTTGTAGTATTCTTCAAAGATTGCTCAAGTGTCTTCTTCACTTCCATTTCTTTAGTCATCTATTCCATGACTTCCATTTCATTTTTTAGGTTGTCACTTTCTTTGACAATCAGATCATATTATTTAGGTTTGTTCTCTCTATTGGATGTAGAGTCATTGCCTTCTTTGATAAATGATCCACAAGTTCTTTCCTTTTGTCTTTGGATTGCCTTAACTACCCTTTCAAATTATTAATGAATTTCTTAATCAATGCGCTAGTGTTCTTCAAATTTCTTAACCAATTCCAAAACTTAAATCCATTGATAAATGAAAGTAAACAAAATAGAATAAACACATACAAAATCATAACAACATGATTTATTTTCGAGGAAAATCCGGTTAACGGAAAAACCCCGGTGGGGATGATACCACAAATATCTCGCTACTGTAGTAATAAGTACCCTGTTAAAGGTATAAGTACATAAGAGGAGAATGCACATGCATTTAGGCTTACAACCTAGAGAACACTGCTCAATTACAAAAAAACCGATATGGCCCTCAATTGAGTTCACTGATCAAATAGAAATTACAATATAGAAAGGACTTATAGTCCCAAAATTGAATTGGTTAGTAGCATCAATAGTGCCAATACAGTTCCAATGAAGCTCCAAGAATATCATAAACTGTTAATTTTTCACATCAATATAGCTCACACATCATCACACAAACATCCATACTCTTCGCACCAAAAACCCGATCTTATATACTCAATCATAGGCCCAAAACATCAACTAGGTCAGCTCCAACAAGGAAATATGAAACATGTACTTTCTTGAGCAAAAAACATAGATCAAAACTCAATGCTAACCTGTACCAATCAAAAGTTACCGTGTAGGAGGTCGGCTTTAACTAGATCTGCCATCCAATCGATCAGATCATCGATTCGATAGGATCGCTGATCAATCCAATATGCTACTGACTTGCATAAGGTAATTCTTTGTCAATGTGATACACAACGAATCGTATTTCCATCAAACAATATCATAAAAACTTGCAATCATAGGAGTAGACATAACATAATGTCTACTATCAATCTCTAGCTTCGCAACATCTAATACTTGAACCTCTGTCCATACGGTCTCGATCTGTGAAGCTGTATCCAGAACTGTTCTCCATACTTAGCTGTTTTCATCACCAAAACTTTCGGTAGACAAAATATTTGATAAGTGATCAAGAGTGAAGTATGTAGTTTCCATCAATGACAACATACATTGCATTACCAGGCAACTCTTTCCAACACCACGCCATCTCATTCTATTTTGCATTGCTTTAACAATGCTATGCCTGTTTTGTATGGTTTTTTACAAATTTCCTGAAAGATAACAAATCCGAGAATCTCCCAAAACCTATTAGATGTCACCTCAATAAGGGACTTTGTGACGACATTGGCAATCCTCACAAATATGGATTCCAACACCCTTTCTTGATATTGCACGATATAGTGCAAACAAATTTTAATATGATTTGTCTTGGCATCATAAACTGGAATACAAGCAATTTGAATCCAATATCTTTTCAGAGAATCATTCCATGATATAGTTCAAACAAACTTGAATATGATTTGTCTTAACATTGTAAATTAGATTGTGAGCAATCCGATAAAAAATGATTATTTTTATGGAGAAGGATTGTCCGCTCTTGAGGAAAACAAAGATGATGTAGCAACTGTTAATCTAAGTCTTCTATGTTCTGATCATTGTTCCTCTATATTTTGCTTTAGTGAAAGAAAATACGATTTCCTTATGATTCTTGACATATGAATGAAAGTTGGGTGAAAATTACATCAAACTAATAGTTAGAAGTATAAGTACTTTCATCCGAATCTCAAGCCCATTTTACTTTAGCATTCCACTAGGTGCTTGTCACTATTGATGTGAGTTTTGTGACCACTCCAATGTGTAAGATAGGATACTAAGTATCCAATCCTCTCTTTAACAAGAAAACTCCAAATGCTAAACAATGTAAAAGATTGTGTGATCAAGTGAAGTGACCCCAAGGTTTATATGCATACTTGTGACTTAATGTTAGGCACAACTCAGTTTAATGATGTGATTTGTTGGTTATCACAAAGGGACTTAACACTGTTCATTCAATGGAATATCAACTTTTCAAATGCGAATGGTTTGGCAATGCAAGTGCTTCAACAACTAATGAGGATTTTGAAATAAAACACAAATAGAATTGGGTTTAAGAATCTAAGCTATTTCTATATATAAATTTTATGATGCAAGAGATTATTAATGATGAGTTGAAACTAGAGCAATCTTTGCTTTGTTGTCTTAAACAACTATGCAAAGGAGGGTACTATCTTCTAAAAATGTGTGGATGATTTTAAAATTGCTTATACACATTAGAACTATAGAATATGCAAATCAATGGACATGAAGCAATTGAAGTTAAGTGTTTGTAATGAGTTCAACCCAACCTTGCATTGTTATTTGCAATCAAAAAGTACGAAAAGGTATAAGTTTCACCATGAACCAACAATAATATCTTCTATTTATCCATTCAATTATTTAACATTAACCATTGTAATAGGTGTTCTTGCAATCGAGCAATACAAGGTATAGATAAAAATGGTTCCTGAGTGTTCTCTCGCCCCTGCTAATGGTTTGATCACTAATACGCCCACTGGTCGTGCGACCCAATGTCAATCTTCTTCTGTGATTCTTGATTAGACTTCTCCTTTGGGTGGGTGGGTCTTTGGTTACCCCACTGTCTGTCACTAATGTGGGGGTTTTGTTATTTGCCACTAGGGTTTTTCTTGGCGGTTGGAGGACAGTTCCTTTTGATTCAGTACTTTTTGATGATCATTTGGTTGTGGTGGTGGGTGGACCTTCGAACAACAAGGCCCCTATTGGTATGATTGTTCTTGTTCTTTCTCCAGATGCTTGTGCTACACAAGGTGGATCTTCCAATCAGCTTGCGGTTGTTGTTGCTTCCTTGTTGTCTCCCTTGGGTCCATTCCCTCTTGCTGCTGCTTCTGGTGGCTGGGGTTATTCCTGTTTCTAAGGGTATCACCATCGATTTGAATGGGGAGATGAAGGAGGAAATAGACCATAATGTTTTTGTTTTGTCTTCTCATGGTGTGATTTATCGGTTTAGGGGTTTCTAGCCTAGCCTCCCTCAACTGCATGCTTGGATCTCACAACATTGGGAGCCTCTCCTTTCTGGTACGGTACATATTTTCCCTATGGAAATGGATTTTTTATTGCAAAATGTGACATTGCTGATGACATAAAGAAAATTATGTGTGATCATTTCTTTAGCTGGGAGGATAGATTTATGTTAATGATTAAACCTTGACACTTTGATTTCAATCCGTCTATTGAAACATTTAATAATATTTTGATATGGGTGCGACTTCCTTATCTCCACTTTCATCTATGGGTGGACTCTCTTTTAGAGGATGTGGGATAAACACTTAGAGATTTTATGATGGTTGATGATGAATTATCTGATATATATCATTCCACCTTCTCTCGTATCTTGGTGGATATGGATGTGTCTAAGGGTTTGGCTTCTAAAATCTTAATTAGGTCTTCAAAGGGTAGTTGGGTTCAAGCTTGGACTATGAAGGGATTCCATTCAGGTGTAGAAGATGTTTTAATACAGGTCATGCAACTACTTAGTGTGGTTTAGAGAAAAAGAAATTATCAGCTTCATGGTGGAATGGTGCTTCTGTACAACATTATACAATTGAGATGAAATCTAAAACTCAAATTAGTTTCTAACCGGTGGTTGTGACATATTCTTAGTGTAATGTGGCTTCTTATCATGCTGTTATGGATTCTGTTGGGGGGGGGGGGGGGGGAGGTGGTTGTCGAGGACAGTCAAGTGCATGTGCCTCATGTCGGCACCCCAGATGGGAGTGGGAATGTGATTCAAACTTCTGTTTCCCATGATAGGGATTTTATTTCTGATTGTGGTGCTTCTCTTGTTGAGAGGAACATTCTCTCTATTGGTGTTATCTCTTAGGTGGATGGTGTCTCTATGACGGGTTTGTTGGGTTTGTAGAATGAGACTACAAAGGTGGAAGAGGGATGGATTAGTGTTAAGAGTAAGAACTTTAAGTCTTCTAAGCCCTCTTTTGACATGACTCTTCGTTCGCATAAGGGAAGCATTAAAGTTAAATCTTGATGGCTCTTGGAGGGGAGGGATGGAGCTAGAGTTTTTTTGGTGGTTTCTTTGTTTTTGGCTTCTTGTTGGCTGTTTGCTTGCAATTTGTTTTTGCTTGTGGGGACAGGTTGGTTTTTCCATTGGTAGTTTTGAGGGTTCTTTTTCCTCTAGTTGTCTGATGATTCCAATGTTTTATCGTTTGACAACCTCCTGGCTGTGGGTTCCGAATCCATTCAAAATTTTATTGTAAATGGTTTTGAGTCCCTTCAAAACCTATCTTTTCCTTAATAAAAAATGAATTTTACCCAACATAAACAAATCCTATCTAAGTGAGAAGTAGAAAAACATGCAACACTCCAAAATAACACAAGCATTCAACATGACAGAAAAATGAATTTTCAATTACTTTGCTAGTATTTTAGCTTAATTTCTCTAAAATTCCCCTTTACAAATGAGGGGAGGAGGGTTTATATAGTTGTCTCAATAACAAGAAAGGAATTAAAATTATTTGGAATCAATAGACAAGATCATCCCAAAATTAGGGTTCATTACACACCATTAAATATAATGCAACAGAAGGAGAATATTATCCATACAATTTTTTTTAAGGAAAGAGAACCAAAAGGAGAATTAGATGATGCCCAATCATATGAAAAATCATCTTCTAGAATGTTCACACCGTTATCCCTTTCTGTTGTAGCATATTCAATGAATTCAGACATCACCAATTTAAGCCCCTCAATTATGACACTTGGCAAGCTGTTATGTTGCAATTCTATTACGTTTAAGTCTTCTTAGCAAGCATCAAGGACATTTTCCCAATCTGCTATATGTTACTGTGAATTGTTGATGAAAACTATGAGATAAATAAGATCATCCAACTGATTCTTCTTTATGGAAATAGTAACCTCTTGACCCAATAATTCTTTACCTGATGTAAGGATCATTGATTGTATTTCCAGAATTGATCCTTCCATTTCAATACAATCTTCCTTTGCATAATAAATGTTATTTTCCTTGCTGCCAAATATCAATACAAATGATTGAAATGATATACATTCCCTTATTCAATTACTCCCTCTTGAATCAATGTTGATGTAGGATACCTCTTCAATACCATAAGGTGCAGAATTGTCTTGTCTTGACTGGTTGGAAATTTTACCAAATTCCTTTGAAATCTTGTATCTTATTCATGAGTAGAATTATCTTATCATAATATTGGATGATTTTAGTTAGGAATTCTTCTACTTGTTTCGAAATACTTCAATCCATTCCCTAACCTCTTCTTGTGTGTTCTTCATTACCTCATAGTTATTGAATGATTCTTGAGGAATGGTAATAGGTGGGGAAAATGTGACATCCTATTGCCTTATTGGCTTCATTAGCCTCTGTATGTAGTCCTTTAATATTTTTTTTTCTAACTCTAACCTTTCATTCTTCTCTTCGACCTTATCTAGCCTTGCCTCAATTGCCTTGGTGGTATCATTAAGCTCTTGAAATTTTTTCTTTTTCATTTATAGGCCAAGATCAATTGTTGTAACCTGATACTCCATGGGATTGATTTCCACTTTAGTCTTATCAACTATTGGAACAACAATCTATAAGATGTAGGCTCTTGAACTATCTCTAGTGATTTGAGAGAATTGCTTGGATTTCTTTTGTTCTTTAACCTTGCCAATTCAGGCTAGAAAATCATATATGTCTTCAATTGGCCAAATTTATACTTTCTTCTTCTTCACACTATCCTTCAACCTATAAAAAATTGTGGATAATTACATTCCATCCTCAAGTTGATTGTCATCATTGATTCCTCTCAAGGCTGAAATAATGTCCCCATTTTCCTCTTCATTGGGATTGAAATCTCCCAATTCTTTTCCTAAATCGACCTCAAGGTGTACTAGGGGATTCTGGTTCATATTTGTCAACCTCACGCTTTGTTGATTGAGATGATGAACATTCATCTTGATCCCTGTGAGATATAATTTCAATATTAAAATCTTGTCTTGATTCATCATCTTTATCCAGCATGTAATCTCCTTAATGAATAAAGTACTCACGGTGGATTGAATAATATTAGACTTATGCCTCTTATGCTCAAATTCTTCTCTAGTGACCTCTTTATTTTGTACTTGTGATCTACCATCTATCTCTTATATATTTTTTTTTAAAATGAACTTCCTCATTATTCAGTCTTGTATTACTTATTGTTCTTTTGTCTTCTTTAGAAGAAGACTCCCCATCTTTTATCCTTCCATAAGCCAAAGTAACACCTTGTTTCCTTAGCTCGTTGATATGTTTGTCTATCCACTCTCTTGAGTTATCAATCACTTCATTACGATTTTTAAATTTGTAACTTCCTTTGGTAGTGACCAATTAGGTGATGAAATCATCTTATCCTTCTCTTGTTCATAGTGGGGAAATATGTGATTTTTATTATCCTTTATTTGATCTGGAATTGTGGACCACATCTTTCTTCTAACTCCAAACTCATCAATAAGATTTTCTCAATATTCCTCTATATCAATCTTATGTGTTCACTTCTTTCCTTTGGCCATAAAAATCCTTCAAAATGGATCAAAATGATTTCTATTCCTGTATTTTCTAAGATGATAAAATATCAACTCTATGTTAGTTGTTTTCTCTATTGATCTAGTGGGACACATCTCCAACATTTTCCCAAGTGTGATAGGAAAAGTTACATGTTGACTATGTTTTTCCTTCTGAATGTGATCAAAATCAAACAACTGCCTTACTACCTCAAGCATTACCAATTTGTCTTTCAGATATTTTTGAAGCTTATAAGGCTGGAAGGTACACCCCCGAGCCCTTATGTATGTGAAGGTTGGGAACTAGATAACCCACAATTCATACTTATCTATCAATGACATTAATTCCTTGGTTAACCTCTTGTGCAATTCCCCTTGTAGTAAATGAGTGATATATATATAGAAAATATATCATTCACCCTCCCATATTGTCCCTTTTCATGCCACTATAGTTGAGAATAGCAATCGTATACCTTAAGCTGAGATTTATTATTCCCACTTCACCTTTGCATATCAATCTTGTGTATTTGATATTCCTTGCCAACATATAAACTATATAGGAACTCATGTAGAATGCATTTGTTCTTTCGAAGTTTCTGAACTGGATGTCCAAGTTACCTAGTTTATCATTACTATATAGGAACTCATGTAGAATACTTTTGTTCGTTGCTTGATTTATCATTACTAACCAACTAATACCTCCTCTATGAAGTAAAACATCCATGTTCACATATCACTCCTTAAGGAGTTCCCATGATCCTGTTCAATAGGAATATCATGTCACCCTATTCTTCTTTGAGGTTTGTGCTTATGAGCTTCTTGGATAACTTGAAATGATGTTGCCTTGGTTCAATGAACCACTCATTATTAATGAGGGTCATACATGTGTTTGGACTTTTTTCAAACATAGCTTGAGTTTCTTCCTTCAAAATAGTTTGCATTCCTTGATTGTTAGGGGTTCCAAATGCTTCCTTATTACATCTCCGATAAGGAATGCAAGTACCACCCCTTAAATATCTTGATTGTCCTTAATTGAGGATCGTAATGTTTTGCACATTTAACCATTAGTTCGTTGCATTGTATTGCTAGAGGAAAACTTGTCGCATGATATATTTCATTCTTCATCATGCTGAACGCCAAAGAAGGCATTTGATTCTAGGTCCCATACATGCTCTGTTTGATATGTTTAGGTGTTCAAATTTGGTATCCCCAACTTTCTTCCACTTAGAAGACATTTGAGACTCCAAATACTATCCCTTGAGCGCCCTCTTCATTTGAGTCTTCCTAGCAACTATCTTGGCCTTTGGTTCAGACATGATCTTGTACAAAGCTTGAAGTCATTGATCTTAAAAAATAATTAAAAATGTTAATTATAGAATTCATTAAGTTCTGATTTTACTTGGGAATTTAAGACCTTTTAGTTTTCTAAAATTAGAATATTACATTTGTAAAGAAAAATTTGGAAGTGGAATTTTGAAATTGTGAGACCTGAAAATGAAATTTAATAAGTCGTTGCCTCTAAAACTTGATTTCAAACTTGAACCAAGTTTGATTACAAATTCTAGAAATGCAAAGGAATTTTGAAATTTTCCCTTTGACCATGAACTTGACCCTCTTCTTCAGGCTGGGTGCATCCCTTCTTATTGTAGGTGTTCAATTTTTTGATTTTTCTAAGGAAATTGCTTAGGTCTCTACTCTAATACACACACTTAATTGGGCATGATTATGAATTTTATCTCTCTAATTTGTAGGCTCACAACCCCTATGCCAAAAATCAGATCAAATTCTTGAGTTTATAGCCTGGAGTTCACACATTTCGGATGCTAATAATCATTCACTATTGCCTCTCAATTTTCTTGTAATTCTTTATTTGCTCTCCACTTAGTCGATTGATGCTTGAACTAGTGTCAAAATGATTGAGTTTAATACTCTCTTATATGCTTCTCATGAAGAGTCATCTCTCTTGAACCTGCAAGATTGACCTATCTTTTGTTTCATAATGCTTTGTCTCAAGCCAACTTTGCATTGGGTCCCATTGCAATTTATTTAAGTTTTCCCTCACTTTTATAACAAACATTGCTCCAAGTGGAAAATTGACCAGGATGGGGACTTAATTAAATTCATTTTTCTTTGATTCCTTCCACGAAATGCAATGGTAGAAAACCGATGCCTATAGGGACAACTTGAGTCCCTGAATCTATCCTTAAAAGATCAGGTTAGTCTTGCAAGTGGAAAATTGATGGGTATGGAGACAAAATAAATCCCACAGAGTTTAATCAATCTACACATGTTTTTCACTTGGTGGACATTCGATAGGGATAAGGAAAATTCAACCCCTATTTGTAGTTAACTTGTCCTTTACAAAATTTATTTTTTGTTGCACATTGCAGAGAAGGTGGAAAATCAACCCTTATAGGGACAAGTTCAACCTTTGCATATTTGATCATCAAGTGGAAATTCAACCTCCATAGGGAGAAAGTGGAAAAGTCAATCCCCATACAAACAAAGTAGTCCCTACATTTTTTTCCTTATAGGTACTTTGATTTTGGCTCTGACTGGTAAATTGAGACTCACAAGGAGTTCCCAATTCCCAGCTTGTATCCCAACTTTTGATAAATATTTTGACGTTTGAAGTGAATGTGGAAAATTGACCTTCATTAGGACTTTTTGGTTTTGACTTGATTTCTTAGTGGGAATTTAATTCCCATAAGGATTTTGGGGATTTTTGACTTCAATTTCATTTGTTCCTTCCTCGTAAGAGTGGAAAATTGACCTCCATTAGGACTTGTTACATCAACTTGCAACATTCCATATTTTTTTTCAAATTCAAAGGCAGAGTGGAAATTTATCACTCAGGAGGACAAACTGACTCATCTAAGCACGTTGACACTTAGGAACATTTCCTTGGAATTCAACAAACCTTTGCATTTTAATATTGTTAACTTTATCTTAAGAGTTATTTACATTTTCAATTTAATGAGTTCAAAGATTTATCATACCTCAAGGAAAAACTTGAGATTTGGAGGTCAAAATTGACACTTAACTGCCAAAACCCTAAAAATAGGCACAACACAAAAGTGAAAAGATGGGGGTTCCCTATTTGTAATGGGGCGATGTGTGTAAAGGTCACAACTGTCATCACCATTACAATATATTATATCTCAATATACTCTTATAGTAATTACCTTAATATATCTTAATATACCCATGGTAGCATCCCAATGACTCTATGTAGGCTTATGCATAAGAATCATATGGACAAGAAACAAAAGAAATATTTGTTTGAGTAGGCATCAAGTATACACAAGAAGAAAACAATTATGGTTTACAAACGACTCTACTTCAAGTTGCTATTGGTTATAAGGTATGTTACAATAGGTTTATGAGTTGGGTATGGTAGGGAATGGGAAGTCCTTATTTTGAGATGGATATTTTGGGAGGCCAAATAGAAGAAAGGAAGTAAGGTATGTGGAAACACTTCCTACACATAGTTAAGGAGAGGAGATAATGTAAGGAGAGTAGAATGCACTTTTTTAACCCTTTAATAGCTATAGAGAATCTATTCAACATAAACATAAATAAATTATATCATAACGCCAATATATGTGGCGAAAAACCTTTCAAGAGAAAAATCCCACTTCAAGGCCCGATACATATACAAATTTGTAAACAATGAAAGTAACAATACACTTGCAAAGTTACTCTTTTAGAAGTTCAAACTTTTAAAATTTTGGACCAATCTTGACAACATAATGATGATTGCAAATCAACCTATTGAAGCCTACAATATATTAGCTTCTAGGAATATTCTAGTGGAGGGAATAAGGCATGAGAATGCAAATACACATCACACACTTTTGCAAACTTTTTACATGAAAAAGAAAACTTGTATAATATTCCCTTACAATGCTTATGTTTGCCATAACATTGTTGAACATGCCGAATAATTAAGGGGGGGGGGGGGGGGGAGTGAATCAGTTATTTCCACAAAAATTATAAAACTTTAGCTACATGGGTAAACTCACAAACAACAATAATAACAACTTATGATCTATTAGTTAAGCACATTAAAAATTCATAGTAGATGTAAACATGAAAGCACAAAAACAATGACACAAATAACACCAAGATTTACATGGAAACCTAAACTAGGAAAAACCTTAGAGAAGCTAATTATCATTAAATGAACAACTATTAGGGTGACATCGGTTAAGATGATTTTTACAAAGTCTCACTACCGGTTTTGCTCACTATAGGTTGGCTCACTACTTGTCAGTATAACTACCGTATACAATTGAGATGAAAAAACATGCACTGATAGAATTGCAGGTGAATATGCATGAACAATTCAATAATTACGGTTTGTAGCATAACTAGCAGTAGATCCATATTATGAACTCTTCTCTATATGCAACTGTTTGATCCACTTCTATCGGTATGTAAGCCCCTACCTCAAATATTTCTGCCCACATACACCACTGACATAGATTCACACTATGCTTCACACACACACCCCATACTACACAACAAAAAGGTTTCATTTATTTATATAGGTATCTGCTCATACATCTTTTGACACATATCAAATGTGTGTGATGAACCCAAATCAAAAGATATTGCAATTACATTTAATGCATAACATTGATCCTAAATCTAGGACACACTTAAGAACATTTATCCACATGCTACAACATGACCCACATATAGGTCATACTTAAGATGTATTATGATGCATATTAAAAATAACGAGTGTAGACACCTAAATTTGATTAACAATTTTAATTAAATCTAGTTATCTTACTTGCATTATTGATTGAATAGTCATGCATTATTTAATTGATTAATATTAACGTTCTAGCTATATTACTGTAATTAATTAGCTATAGTCCAATTAATCTAATGGAAACCAATAACCATTTAATGAATTAAACCCCCTTCCTCTATTTATTTAAATGAATACATTTATCTATTTAAATTAATTCATAAATCTTTTTCTTCCCACGTGGAATTAAATAATCTCATTTAATTCAATTTGAGCACATGGCTCCTAATTTTAACCTTAATCTAAACCTTGACTTAACTACCTAATTCCTAGTTCCAACTCAACCCAACCCATTCACACATACTAAACTTTCTTAATTAGCTAATAACCCATGATTAGCTAATCCAACCTTCCACTCATTCTCTCTTCTCCCATCATATCCTCCTAATTATCCCACTTGCCTCCTAATCCCAAGCCTAATCACATCTTAATCATTTTCACAATCCTAATCAAATGGATTAGCAAACCCAAGTCAACTCTCTTGTCACATCCTCACATCTCCCAATGCCCAAACCTCATGTCAACCTTAAATGCTCTTACACATCTCTTACACACTCCATCCATCTCTTACACTTTTGTCCCCTCTCACATCTCCCAAAATAGTCACATTCCCCCATTCTTCCAAACCTCTCTCCTTGTGATACTTGTTACAATGCTATGCATTTGAGAAAACAAATTCCATGTGCTCTCTCTTGAATGCATCTTGACCCTCCCTCAAGTTTTCATCTTGACGGTCCATTCCATCCCCCTTTTCCTATAAATTGAATCCTCTTCTCCTCACAAATCATCCACCATCAAAGCAAATTTATCATGCCATTTTGAAGAGAAAAACCACTAAACCCTATCCTTATAATGTCAAAATCCCTATACACTTTGAATCTTTGAGAAAAATATCTTGAGCACACATCCAATCCTTTGGACAAATCCAAACATCAAGAAGGCTCCTTTTGGGTGGTTTGCACTCTCTTTCATGCTTTCTTTGTATAATCTTATATTGTGTAATATCTTAGTTATTTGAATGCTTTAACTTGTTTATTGTATTCCTTTGAATTCTATGTTTATTGCATACATTTTGGCACGTCTGGTGGGACCCACTTCAAGGGTCATTTATTTCCATCTTTTATCTATTTCTACTCATAAAACTAACCATGTACTAAGGGTTTTTGTTGTTTTAGATGTTTTTGCAAGGTTTTCATGTTTTTACAGGTTTGAAGAAGGAAGAAGAAGCATTTGCACCATCGTTCCCGTCATCCAAATCTGTACAACATCAAAGAAATTCTCCGGCGGGATCACTTGCACAACCGACGAGATCGCTGCCTAAACTCGCAGGATCACGAACCCACATAAAACCTATTCTCTATCTTGTCCCATTCTTACACAGATCGACAGGAACACATTCCCACCTATCCTTGTAGTGATCCCACATATTTGTAAAAAAATTAAAATAAAATAAAAATTGTAAACCCACCGGATTGCGGGTTGGACCCATGAGATTGCCGGCTAGATTTGCTGGAACACTTATTTTTTAGTGTAATTAGTGATGAAATTCTTTTTTTTTTAGGTTTTTTTTGGTAGACCCACGAGAAAATATGATGAATGATGTTCAAATGCTCTCTTTTTAAGAGGGAGTGTTGAGAAATAACTTCATTCAGATTAACACATATGACAAAATGAAATAAATAAATAAATATTATTTAATTGAGATCACATTATATATATTATCGAACTCTATTATTATTGACTAATGATAGAATGTGTACACGATACTGCCTAATGTATCTAACATACGATAAGACCAACCACTATTCATATTGGCAATGAAGCCCGATAATATATTAGGTACTGTGTATTGTTATCGACAATCAATAATATCTATCGTGTGTAGTGTTATCCATAGTCAATGATATGTATCATGGGTATTGTTATCGACACCAATATCAATTGGTATGTAATCAACAATTAAGATTAATGGTTGTGTTATGTAGGGTCATGACCCTACGTGGCATAAGCCACGTACGGTCATATGACTCTACGTAGACATGACTCTCTCTCTCTCTCTCTCTCTATATATATATATATATATATATATATATATATCGTTACTTGTTGTGGGTTATAATCAATCACAACGGTAATTATATACCACAACAAGCATTTGATCTCTTCTACAATAATTTACTTGTAAATTTCTGCAATAATATATTTAGTATCTAAACTTAGATAAAATCTGAAATAGAAAATTAAACAATTATTATTCTCTATAAACTAATCTATATTCCTTAACAATTACCTTGATAATGAATTTTATGCTTGAGTCCTCCATCCATATCCTCCTTATCAGTCCATCCATAAACTCCATCCAAAAAGTAAAAAGTGTCAAAAAAGTAAAAAAAAAGAAAAAGTTAAAAAAGAAAAACATTCATCCAATGGTGAAAACTTGGCAAATAGGAACCTTGGACAACTACCATGTTGAAAACCTGGAAAACATGCATCATGCATAATCCCTCCATCTTGTTCCTCTCCACAATTGGGTGTAATTTCTTTTAGAACATCCTATCCATCACCTCTTCCATCCCATTTGCCTCTCATACCTATCACCTCTTCCAGCCTCCTTGGGATCTTGATAAAAAATAAAGGCCACCATGGATGCATGCTTTCATGCTACCTTTATGACATTGATTTTCCCCATCAAAACTTTCACCCACCTATCCTTTATTCACTTATCCTTACTTCTATATAATCCCTCCACCTGCCTTTGTCAACCTAATCCTCCCATCATGTTATCATCTATCTCCCTACCTCTACACCCATTATCCTAACTTCCATCTACCTTCCTCATCCTCTTGTCATCAAATCATCCATCATATCATACCCCTCCTAATGCCTCCTCATGCATAAACTATCCTAAGTATGGACATCTTATTCCTTGGTGACATATTCCTTGGAGACCCTATCACATCCATGTTTCAATTCCATATCCTCATCCCCAATATTTTCATCTCCCAATCCTTATCTTCCTCCATTCCTTCACCCAATTCCTTCCATCCATCACTCCTTGTCTATTAATACTTCCATCTTAAGTCCCCCCATTATCTCATCCATTGTTCCATCACCTAGTACTTCCCTTTTCATTTTTATCTAGCTATAGGCTACCCCCATGCAATCCAATGACATTCACTCATATTGCATTGATCCTAGCAATCTGCCATCACATGAAATCCTATCCATCTCCTCCAACTATAAAAAATAATACATCAATCAACCCATCTAATCAAAATTGTAGTCTTGTTCCAAGCCTTGATCACAATCTCATCATCATTGGGGTGCATCTTTCCCAATCCTTGTTTTTTTTTCAAGATATATCATTCCCACATCACCAACACTCTATCCATTATGCATATCCTTGAATCATCATCTTCATCCCCCAATCCCCTATACATCTTGTAACTAGTGTCTTGTACATAGTGTTAGTCATGTCTCCACTTAGGCTTATTTCTACATATGTGTCTTTAGGTCTCATCCTTTGTGTCAATTATTCATTGTGTCATCATGGCCTTTGTCCCTATCTAGCTTGTGCTTCAAAAATCATCCTAGGTCTCTTTGAGGTTCAAGTGACTTGCCCATCTCTTGTCATAAGAATCCTAGTCTAGTAATCCATCATCGGTCTTCAGAGGATGTATCCTTCCTCATATCAGATCAATGAAATCAGTCATCATCCATCATCCTCCTTATGATGGAAAAAGTTTTTGTGAGATACTTTTTATTTCTCTGGTACTTTTGGATCTTTCTTTATCTTTTATCTTGAGCTTCCTTGGTCCACCTCCTCATGGTCACCACAATCCTTTATATCATGGTGCGCTATAAATGGTTGAACTTGGGGAAAGGTCTTGATCTTTTCTATTTGTGAGTGAGTTAGATATGACCCTTGCATTTCCAACATGTAATCCTCTGTGGTTGCATGGTGCACTTGGGAAATATTTCTTGTTTGTGGGTTACCCAACATTGTTTCCACCTTGAATCTTTTGGGACTCATGTGTGGAGTTGGGAAAATCCTTGTGTATTTGTTGTGTCAGTACCATGCAATGTCTATGACAAGGCCTTGAGTTCCTAGTAACCTTGGCAGGTCTTGGATATTGCTACATCAAATAAGTGCTCACTACATGACATCTCCTATTTTGGAGGTGCCAACTCAAGCTTCTTAGCTCTCCACCCACTTATCATTCACTCATCATGGATGCATCCTCTCATCCATTTGGAGAGTACCCCCGTGTTCTCTTCAATCCGCCTATCCTCTCAAGGGGGCATCCTCATCATCATCTCCTATTAATATTTTCTCCTAGTTACTCTTTTGACTGACTGGAGCACCTTTTACGATTCAACCATTTTCTTTCTACCTCTATGTTTTACTTTTTTTTAAAATTATGCTACTATGTAACACCATCTAAAAGAGGGGCAAAATATAGACACCTAAATTTGATTAAATTTAGTTATCTTACTCGTATTAAGAATTGAATAGTCATGCATTATTTAATTGATTAATGTTACCCTTCTAGCTATATTAATGTAATTAATTAGATATAGTCCAATTAATCTAATGAAAACCAATAACCATTTAATTAATTAAATCCCCTTCCTCTATTAATTTAAATACATATATTTATCTATTTAAATTTTTTCATTACTATTTTACTCCCACTTGAAATTAAATAATCCCATTTAATTCAATTTGAGCACATGGCTCCTAACTTTAACCCTAATCTAACCCTTGACTTGACAACCTAACTCCTAGTTCCAACTCAACCCAACCCATTCACACATACTAAACCTTCTTAACTAGCTAATAACATGATTATCTAATCCAACCCTCCACTCATTCTCTCCTCCCATCACATCCTCCTAATTCTCCCACTTGCCTCCTAATCCCAAGCCTAATAACCCCTTAATCATTTTTACAATCCTAATCAAATAGATTAACAAAACCAAGTCAACTCTTTTGTCACATCCTCACATCTCCCAACACCCAAACCTCATGTCAACCTTAAATGCTCTTACATATCTCTTACACTTTTGTCCCCTGTCACATTTCCCAAAATGGTCACATTTCCCCATTCTTCCAAACCTCTCTCCTTGTGACACTTTTCACAATGCTATGCATTTGAGAAAGTATAATCCATGTGCTCTCTCTTGAATTCATTTTGAACCTCCCTCAATTTTTCATCTTGACCGTCCATTCCATCCCCCCTTTGCCTATAAATTGAACCCTATTCTCCTCACAAATCATCCACCATCAAAGAAAAGTTATCATGCCATTTTGAAGAGAAAAACCACTAAACCCTATCCTTATAATACCAAAATCCCTCCACACTTTGAAGCTTTGAGAAAAAGATCTTGAGTACACATCCAATCCTTTGGATAAATCCAAACATCAAGAAGGCTCCTTTTGGGTGGTTTGCACTCTCTTTCATGCTTTCTTTATCTAATCTTATATGGTGTAATATCTTAGTTGTTTGAATTCTTTAACTTGTTTATTGTATTCCTTTGACTTCTATTTTCATTGCATACAACGAGAAAATCTGAACACCACAACCAAGTCCAAAAGATGAACCATGAAGATGAAAAAAAATCACCGATGGATGAATCTTGATAAAACCTGTCCATGATACAATGTAGCCAATAAACAAAAAACATCTGATGAACAACACCACTGTCTAGATATCTAAAATACCTGGAAGAACATTGTAGCCATAGAAATGACCAGAAATTGATTGGACATTCCATGCATTGGTGAACACCAAAAACAAATAATCCATGAGTAGAATAATGTACACTTTCCAAGGAACACCAGGAACACCAAAATATTCATACCAAACTTGTTATGTGCATAACCAAAACTCTTGTTGCATAACTGATAGCCAACATGTATATATTAAAAACTACCAACAACCAACCGATACTTCCAGAGTGTCGATATGGAGGTTTTGACATCAATAAAAATCAATGCCAACAACAATTCAATAAGTCTAACAAACATTTGAACTTTCCCTCCCAATTTTATATGCTTAGGTTTGACTACAAATAGGCTATTTAGTTCATTCTAAAAAATTCTCTTACACATCTTATAATTGTCATATAATATGTAATAACTTATAACACTTGTAGTTTTAAGAGAATTTGTTAGGATTGACTAAGTATAGTTGATTTTATTTAAACTTTTCATAACCCAAATTGGGTGTCTGAAATCTAATTGCAAATATGCTTCATGACACATTATGTGTCATATCACGTTATAAAATTCCTCTCTAATCATGGATATTACATACCAAAGTATTCATCTTTTGTCATAATTCATCATAACTTCTTATACATTGCATGAGATTTTGACACATGTTTGAAATGTGTACTATCCTAGAATTGCATCACTATGTAATTCCTCAATTATTCTAGCCCCATTTTAGAATGTATGGGTCCCCACATTGATTTTCGGTACTTCAACCAAATTTCCCTTTTCATTCCAATATCCTTCTTTAATTGAGACCTCTGAGCAAAATTTTTATGATTTTTTGGGGGAATAGAGAAACCTGGTCAACCTATTCCTTGGAATAGGTCAACCCATTCGGCTTGTTCCCCAATGTTTCCTTTGGAATTGAAACTAGAGGTTAGTCCCAACGGTTGAGCGAAAAATACAAATTCTTGTTGACCCTCTTCAAATTTTTATCCCTAAAATGCTTGTGAGGGTTATAAAAGGAACCTACCTCTCCTCATTTGGGTATCATATCATAATGTTCAAGCTCTCTCCTACAATTTTGCATCTCAAGCATTGTAACGTAAATTTTAAGTATTC
Organism: Chamaecyparis obtusa; assembly: GCA_027943335.1. Taxonomy (NCBI): domain Eukaryota; kingdom Viridiplantae; phylum Streptophyta; class Pinopsida; order Cupressales; family Cupressaceae; genus Chamaecyparis; species Chamaecyparis obtusa. Next base: position 147,355 of record BSBK01012750.1, read on the forward strand.
AAGACATTATGAATGCAATCTTCTCCGTTGTAGAAATCTTCTCTCCCATGAAGGCCAAGTAGAGGAGATCATAATAAAGGAAGAAGATCATCATTCATCCCTTCAAGCACTCAAGTTTTCAAGCATCCATTCTATCCTCCTTTATATCAAACATTGTGGCAAAATACAAGAATCATTATGCAAGACATGTATTTTATGATTTCCTTTTCAATTTTTGTGTGTAGTCTTGCTATTGCATCAGCATTTGTGATCACATTCAAAGAAGCATTTGTGTTTCCAAAGGTATAAGTGTAGACACCGAAAAATCCTTCAGAAAATAAATTATTTTTGTTTTCTGAAAATCCTTGATGACATCATCATTTATTAATTAATTAATTATTTAATTAATTAATTTATTTTTATGGCATTAAATCCCTCTCTCTTAATTAAAAATCTTTAATTAAGGAATCTAGCCTAAAAATGTCATTTGGACATTATCCCTAATTTATTAATTATTTAATTAATAAATTGACCAAAAACTTCAAAAATAAATTAATTTATTTTTAATTTATTTTTTATCCCAAAGTTGGCCAAAATTCTAAAGAGCACTAAACTCTTCTAGAAAGTCCTAAACCTTCCTCTAAATGGGTCAAATCCCTAATCTAGTCCCTTCAAACCTTAAGCCTAGATATTTAATATTTATTAAATTTACCTTTAATAAATATCTAAATCTCACCAAAAGCCACTTGCCCATCCCTTTCTCCTAATCCTAATCCTAATCCCCTTTCTAATCTTGTCACATTCCATTAGCAAAAGGTTTACCAAAACTTATGCTAACCTCCTCTTAGTCATCCTTTTTGGTCAACAAAGAGGGACACCTCTTTGGCCACCTCTTCAAATGCATTTAAGAGTTTCTTAAGCCTTCTTGGCCACCTCTTCAAATGCATTTAAGACCTTCTTATCCCTTCCTTGCCACCTCTTGGCCTTGGGCACATTAAATGTAGACACCTAGAATGTAGACAAGGATTTGAGTGTGCACCTAAACCTGTTTTGAAGGCCAAAGACAAACAAACGTCATAGCATATAATCAAATCAAATTTAATGGTAAACAAACTAAAATCAAAGCCACCTCAGTTTAAGCCTAAAACGGATGCGCCCATGCACTATTTGATATGCTTGGATATAGATGGTTGTGGGTGTGCAAACTCAAACACTTGGAGCATGCAAATTAGGATGATTTGAGGATCAAGAAGACCCAACATGACACAAAATAGGTATGAGGAACCTATTTTGCCTCAAAGGCCTCAAGAACACACAAATATGCAAAGCTAAAAGATGAACTAAGATTTATTAAACAAGAAATGAATCTATGTTGATCCAATTAAGCTAATTTAGATGTGATTTAAGCTTGGAAATGATCTAAAATGATGAGTTTATGCTTATGCTAGAATGAAAATGGCATTATAACTTTGCTATTGAGTTTGAGAGTTGAAAGATGATTTGCCTTAGGAAGTGAGGGTATTTATAGGAAAAGGGAAGGGCTTGGTTTAAAAGGATGAGTCAGAGTTAGGGCTAAGGTTAGGGTTGAGTCAAGGACAAGTGTCCTGACAAGTGTCAAGGGAGGATTGAGTTGAAAGTTTGAGGGCATGTGCACAATTTGGTAAATGTGCCCAAGGCCAAGAGGTGGCAAGGAAGGGATAAGAAGGTCTTAAATGCATTTGAAGAGGTGGCCAAGAAGGCTTAAGAAACTCTTAAATGCATTTGAAGAGGTGGCCAAAGAGGTGTCCCTCTTTGTTAACCAAAAAAGATGACTAAGAGGAGGTTAGCATAAGTTTTGGTAAACCTTTTGCTAATGGAATGTGACAAGATTAGAAAGGGGATTAGGATTAGGATTAGGAGAAAGGGATGGGCAAGTGGCTTTTGGTGAGATTTAGATATTTATTAAAGGTAAATTTAATAAATATTAAATATCTAGGCTTAGGGTTTGAAGGGACTAGATTAGGGATTTGACCCATTTAGAGGAAGGTTTAGGACTTTCTAGAAGAGTTTAGTGCTCTTTAGAATTTTGGCCAACTTTGGGATAAAAAATAAATTAAAAATAAATTAATTTATTTTTGAAGTTTTTGGTCAATTTATTAATTAAATAATTAATAAATTAGGGATAATGTCCAAATGACATTTTTAGGCTAGATTCCTTAATTAAAGATTTTTAATTAAGAGGGAGGGATTTAATGCCATAAAAATAAATAAATTAATTAATTAAATAATTAATTAATAAATGATGATGTCATCAAGGATTTTCAGAAAACAAAAATAATTTATTTTCTGAAGGATTTTTCGGTGTCTACAATAAGACAATTTGTATTTCTGATCTTTCCTTTTTCTCTATGTTAGCTCACTTTCCTTTATTTCAATACAATTTCAAGGTTGATTCCAAACTAGGGTTTGACTTATGTAAACCCCTCTCTACACAATAATTTATCTTCTTTTTGTGTGCAAGAATAGGAGGCACTAGTTTTGAGATTGGATTTGGGAAGTAAAGGTTCCTGACTACAGTATTCAATTGAAATTGTTAGAAAGTGCTTGGAACAAAATGACCCAATTGACCTAGTTCCTCCAAAATAGCTTCAAGTCAGATCCACGGGTTAGTCATTGTCTCAGAATTCTATTTCCAACATTAGAATTGGTCTATCAAGTTTCTACGAGTCTATACACCCATGAAGTCATTAATTTCCTTTATTTAATCATAGAAATTATATCTTCCTCTCAATTATCCTCTTTTCTACTTTCCATTTGGTGAAGGATCAATACACCCATTAAATGCTTGAAGCTTTTTAAGGCTAATGCATCATCTTCCTTTCGATGTGATTTAGGAAATATGATCTCACCCCCTTGCTCCCCATTTATTATGTTACATCTTGGTGAACCCGACACATTTCCATTTTGATTTTGATTTGGTGTCTAGATCTTATTTGTATGCATTGCATTATTCATTTTATGCATTTATCTATTTAGGTTACCTATGATACATCTTGGTGAACTTGATGCTTCACATTTCCATTCTGATTTGGTGTCTAGATATGCTTTTCTATACATTGCATTCATAGATATTATTTGGATATCTTTCATTTTTATCATGAAGTTTAATAAATTAAATTGGTGTGTAATATTTCATATTGTTATATTACTTTTAATTTCATTTATGAATCACATAAAGTAGACAATACTTCCTTGCATTTCATGTTATTTGATTTCCTTCATGGTATTCTTGTATATGGCATCATGAGAATTTCAAATGTTCTTCCTCCTTACGAAGTACTTTTCAAGACTTTTACCCATATTTCATGTCATTTTCTCATAGAACTCTTAACAAAATGCTTGGAATATGTTAATTATATAAGGGTCTTTGTTGAAAATGATGAACCTAAAGATAACATTGACTTTAAAAAAGTTAATTCTTCTCCTATGGTGTGTCTTAGTAAACATGATAGAGATCCTACTCCTAACAATCCTATATAATTAAGTCCTAGATCCTCTCTTCCTAAACCTACCTTAACATATGAACTTTAGGAAGCTAGTTTATGTACTTCTTTAGATGATCTTAAATATTCTCTTTTTATCAAATAATTTTTAACAATCCCGATGTTAAACATATCCTTGATGATTTATCTCCCAAGATAACATTAAGTGAACATGAAGATATTGATAGACCTCCTTCTTCTTCCCCACCTAAAGAAGATGCGAATAGTGATAGGAACCTTGATCTCCCTAAAGAGAACAATTCTCTTCCTATTCCTCTTTATACTACACATTTCCATAAACCTCAAGATGAATGCCTTTCTCCTTCTCAATTAAAAGGATAATTACAATATGGCTTATGACATTACTTCTCAACAAGCTTGTAGTGGACAAGGTCTTGGTTCTTATAAATCCTATAGATCCTTCTATGCAAATCACTATTAATGGTATTAATATTTATAACTCAAGCCAACATTCTACTTTCTTCTTCCAATCTTATTGATCCTTCTTTCTCACAACCTAAATGTCCTTTCTTAAGAATCCTTTTGCCAACACCATCCGTTGTTACACCTCCTTTTGATAAATTTTTGGCTTTAGATAGGAGAATATTTTGAAAACTTAAAGATGATAATAAAATTCATTTTCCTTTTTGAAACTTTCCAAAGAATCATGATTTTTAATGTCTTTTTCATAAAACTGATAAACATTCTCTTGCTGATTGTATTGAATTTAGATAATTTTTTCAAGATTTAGTAGATAGATCTCTTATTTTCTTGACAACAGATCTTATACTTTTTCTTGATCTTATAAATGTGCCTTAGTATTCCTTTTGCCCATTATGTTTCTTTTCATCATGCAATCTTAGTGGCTTACTTATTGGCGGCACTTCATTTTGCATGGTGCTATGCTTTACTTTCAATTCTTCATTTTGAGTAGCATAACAAGTCCTTTCCCTTGTCTTTCCTCTTGGGGGGCAAGGTTCCTCTCTTTAATATTTTCTCATTTTCAAAGGACCGATTTTCCCTTTGTGGATTTGTTTCTTTTATAATGGCATATCCTTTTTGGTATGGAATCCTTTGTTTTATGCAAATAATTTCATCATTTTTAAGAATAATTTTCACACTTTAAAGTGCATATTTATTATAAATGATCTTTTCCTTAGGGTTCTTAATGTATTATCCTCTTATTTTCAAAAGATTCATTATCTTTTATTTTTATTTTTATCAATTATAACATGATGGCCTTCCTTACATTAACTTGTTTGCATTAGGATCTTTATCTTTTATAAAGATTGATACCCTTATTTACAATCTCTTCTTTTCTTACAAGTGTAATCTATTGCAATTGATCATTAACTCAGAGTGCATAATGTGTTACATTTACCTTGCCACTATGGTTGGGTGGCAAAAAAATTTCTTTTATCTTTTTCTCTTTTTTAAGGATCCACTTTCCTTGGTGGAGTGGTGTTTGGTTTTCATGTGACATTATTTTCTCAGGCAAAATTATTTGTCTTGATTCAAGATTCTCTCTTATGCAAGAGGTGTTTGTTGCAACTCTAAATTTCTGGCAAAATTTGGAGTTCCATATAGTGATAAAACCCTAAAACTGACTTCCTAAACTCCATGCCCAATAATTGATGAGATGATAGATCACATGACATGGGATATAAAATTATATTATTTTCAATTCAAATCTAAAAGATTAAGGAAAAAAGCTTTGTGATAGGAACAATCAGATCCAAAGCTACTCCCCCTTGATTTTTAGGTCTACAAAGTTGGTCCCAAGCCACCACAGACAATCTCTTTCTTTCCTCCGTTCTAGAATAAATAAATCTCTTATGAATTCTTTCCATTATTTCTGTGAACTTAGCTGGAATTTTAAATAAACTTAGAGCATAGGTTGGGAGATTCTGAAGATAACTTTTAAGAAGAAGCACTTTACCTGCTTGACTCAAAAGATTACCCTTCGAACCCGCTAATTTATTATTAAATTTATCAATCAGAGTGTTCCAAAAAGAGTTTGGGGTTTTAAACCCCAAGGGTAGCCCAAAATAGGATCCAAGAAGGGCAGAAACAACACATCCAAGAATATTTGAAATCTTCTTCTATCTTTTCTCTGGAGTGTTGACAAAGAATAGAGAGATTTTACCCTAGTTTATTAATTTCCCTAAAGCACTTGTGTAAAGGTTCAATGCAACCTTAATATGTCTCGCCCCTTTGATTGAAGCCTCCTCCATGAGAATGATATCATCCAAAAATTTCTCATGGGAGAAAGTTTGTGGGTGAGATGAAGGCTTCAAACCTTGAATAGTCCCTTCTATTGAGATTAACAAAGTGTCTCCCAAGACATTCTTCCATAATTGCAAAAGAATAGGGGAAATGGGGTCCCCCTGCCTAAGCCTTAGAGATGGTTTGAAAAAGTTATAAGATGCACCATTAACCATGACAAAAGAAGAAGAGGTGGAAATAAGCTGGTTGATCATCTGGATAGCTCTATTCCAAAATCCAAAAGCCCTTAGAACCTTTAGAAGAATATCCCAATCAAATCTGTCATAGGCTTTGGACAAATCCACTTTCATGAGTAATCCTTTCTTTGAAGATATAACTATAGAATGGATGTTTTCATGCACCACAATAATGGAATTCAAAATTTTGCTTCCTTGAACATACCCATTTTGCTGGGGGGAAATAAGATTTGGCAAAAACTTCAATAATTAGGAAGTCAACACCGTAGAGATAATTTTGTACAAGGAATTACATAAGATGATAGGCCTAAAGGAATCCATCGTATCAACCCTTGTCTTCTTGGGAATCAACTAAATAAAGGTGGCATTAATTTCTTTTAGAATTCTATGAAACACGTGTTGACACAAATATTAGTAATGATGAAGGTCTTCTCAATACAAAAGAAATTTCAGATTTATTAGACATGGAATATCAAAAACATGTTCAGAAAAATGGTTCCAATTTTTTCTCAATCTGCCAGAATAAAACTATTAATGGATTAGTGCATATTCATGATATATTTGATGAAGCAAAGATAATTCTCAGAAAATGATACATCAGAGGAATACATACATTGTGATGACTATAATAAGGAAGGTGTGCTTGGAAATGATTTTGAAAATTTTTCAAATCTTCAGTTTAATGAAGCTCCAAAGGAATATGAAGAAATATTTCCCAAATGTGAATCATTATTTAATCCATTTTGTGAAATAGAACTGCATCCAAAATTTGGAGATGAAGTAAAATTGTATATAATAAATGTACAAGAGAAAGTTTCAACAAATAACATTAATGAAAATATTGGTCCTATTGATGAAGCACATGATGAATCTCAGGAGGATCTATTCAATGAAGGTATGCATTATGATACACCAGATGATCTCTTGTGTGATGAACCACAAGAAAGCTTCCAAGGAGTTAAAACATAACAAATATCTTGGCAATATCCTTTTGAAGATAAATTTCATATGCATTCTAGTCCGTCGTATGAAAGCAATAAATTGTTTTTGGAACATGAGGATATAATGTCAATAAAGAAAATACAATATGGTGCAAATGATAATAATTATGAAAAACTAGTGGAGCCCACTTATCATACTATGGTCTAGGACAAAAACATTTCAAAAGGAAAAAGTTATAAGGAAAATTTACCAAAGATTTTTCCTCTAAAGAATTTTTCACAATTAGAAGATGGGTTACACAGTGAAAAGGGTAATCAAATTTGTGACATAAGGAATTTTGAACATTGTCATGAAAATCATATTCAGGTGAAATCAACATGTGCTAGTAAAGTTGATTTCAAGAATTTCCCAAAAGAAAAGGGATGTAATGAAATGTTACAGATTCATAATGAAAATAAAATATGATTAGAATATGGTTGTGAGATTTTAATATTATCTCAATTAAGATTGATAAAAGATCCTGAAATGAAAGATGAAGAGGATTATATGTATTTATTTCCAATTCAAATGAAAAGGGAATTAATTAGATATATTGAAGAAGAATATTATATTGGGAAGAAAAGTAATATATCAAGTGACGTAAAATGAGAAGCAAGTAAGGATAATATGTTCAGAAGGTTCACATTGTTGCATGATCAGAATAAGGTGTTTGACAAGGGGAAAGAATAAGTATTTGTTTTTGGGGGGCCTGGGGCCACCTAATAAAGTTTTTCACATGAAGAATAATCTGATTGAGCATTGATACATGGTCTACTTCTCCATAGATATTTGGAATCTCTCTATGCTCATAGGGAGCATACATCCCTAGAAAGAGCCTGTTGGAGCTCTACATTTCTGGTAAAATTTGGAGTTCCATATAGTTATAAAACCCTAAAAATGGCCTCCTAAACTCCATGCCCAATAATTGATGAGATGATAGATCACATGACATGGGATACAAAATTATATTATTTTCAATTCAAATTTGAAAGATTAAGGAAAGAAGATTCACGATAGGAACAGTCAAAATTTTGTGAGTGAAGGTTTCATAGATGTTGGAATTTTGATTTGCATAAAAAATAGTATCGACAAGGGATTATAATGATTTAAAATTTAAAATTTAAAAATGAACCAGTTCAAAAAATTAAATTTCCAAGCTCCAGTTAAAATCTTAGCTTTTCACAAGGTGTTTTGGGTTTTCGGCCAAACCCAAATCTAAAAGATAAGTAGTTATTAATTATTATTTTTAAAATTTTTTTTAATAGGGTGGTGCCTTTTCACCCTAAATGGGTTTGAGAACTATTCACTGACATATATATGCATGTACACATTCAAATGGTGCACTTCTCTAAGTCATTATATCCAAGGAAATCCATGAATAGGAAACCTTAGAAAGTGACCTAGAGCTCTCTATGTATGGAGTTGCAAGATTATTTGATTGCTCTCAGCTAGAGCTATTAAGCTTATGACCTTGCTAGTCAACCACATAATGAAAGATTCAAATGAAGACAAGGGCAAGAATGCCAATATCTTCAAGAATCACTATGAAATGCAAATGCAAACTAGATTAGGATGAATATGCAAGCTAGAAATGAGAGGTGCAAGCTAAGCTATGGAAATGAAAGTACAAACTAAACTATGAAAGGAAATATGCAAGTGTTACAAATCCTTCCTAATTAGACTAGATGAAGTAATCTAAAGCATAAAGGAAACTAAGCTAATATGAAGCTATGAATGCCATGACAATGGAAGAAATGAAACTATGATAGCATGTAGATGCAAAAGCTAAGAATGTTCCAAATTTTCAAAAGCTCCAAAGTGACCTAGAAAACCTGCAGCATAACATTAGCATAAAAAGATAGATATGCAAATGAGGAAGAGAGCTCTTCTTTTATAGAAAATGAGAAACAACAGACGATGGAGATTAAGAGGCAAAAGTCTTAATCAAGGGTGGAGCATCAAAGAGGAGCAATCCATGTGCACAAGTATCCTCCAATGAGAAAATAAGAGTTGGCTTTTGTGTCCATATGAGACAAAAAGTACTTTTTCCCTTTTTATAAAATAGGAATAATGCTTTATTTGTGCAACTTAGGATAAGAGGAAAAGGTGGAGGCTTTTTATTTAATAAAAGGGGAGGAAATATTCCTTTTAAATAAATAAAGACTTAGGATAAAATGGTTAGCCCAAGGCAAATAATCGAAAATGATAAAATAGGATTTGATCAAGGAAATTGATATATTTGAAAAATGCTGATTTTTAAAAATATTGATTTAGGGATTTGATAAATTGCTGAATGGGGGCCCAAAGTCTAGGTGACCATTTTAGGGTCCATACATTTGCCCCTCTTTGACTAATGTGTGATCATTTTAGGAACACATGTGGTCAAAGAAGAATTGAAATGTGAGATTGATTTGGGATCACAAAATAATCCAGATGTGTGATCATTCTGGGAACACGCCAGGACAAAAATAAATTGGCTAAAAGACAAGACCAACACCATTGCTGTTAAGTGATAGTCAGGTCTCAAAATAAAAGATAAAAATCAAAAGATAAGATCAACACCATTGTTGTTAAGTGATATTCAAGTCTCAAAATAAGAATCTCAAATTGAGCTAAATGATAAAGTTGAATCAAAGATTATAGCTGATAGGTACTGCCCCCTTGGAATTGAAATTGAAATTAGGTAGAAGAGAAGCAACAAACTGATAAACTTGATCAAAGCACTAAAAATCATGATCGAAGATGAAGCATGATTGGATAACCATTAAGCAGCGAAGACATGCCCCAGTTTGACTGAAAAGATGAAGTCAAACCTCAGAGAGATGAAGCGAGTGAAAATGAATGATAGACTAGGAGTTTGAAAGAGATGGGGGTGAAGAAATGAAGGTGCCCCAACAAAGATCGAAGGATCAAGCCTCAAATGGTTAGCCAACTGCGCAGAAGGAGGGAAAAATTTGAAATGCAATTTTGACTATCAAGATGAACTCAAATTTTAATTTTGAGTCTGAAAATGGATCCAAGACATCGAAATTAGCTAGGGGTGTAATTTTTGCGCAATTCTGAGGTGTTTTGAAAATTAGGTCAAAAAGTCAAAATGCTATAAAAGGGGTAAAAAGGTCATTTTCAAAATCATTTGACTTTTATTGATTTGAGAATCTTAAGAGCTGAGAGAGATAAAATGGCCCAGCAAGCAGCAGTTCTGGTTCACAGGCATTGATTTGAGCGCTGTCGGTTGCACAACCGGCCTCCACAATATGGTGCCCCAGTATGTTTTTAGAAAATTTTGCCCTTGGTTGAGTCATTATGAGCATTTAATGCATTTAAAACATGTTTTAAATTTTTTTAAATTTTCAAATTTTAAACTTAGGCGAAAAGTCATGCGATACTTTACAGGTATCGCACCCTTTAAGAGTATCTATCGTGCAATACTTCATAGGTCCATATAGTATCGCGTGGGTATGTATGACAATATCACACGATAACTGGTGAACTATTGCGTGATCCTATGTGAAGTATCACCTGAGAAGATATTATCGCATTGTTATTAAAGAAAGTATCACACGATACTTTAGCAAAAAATAGTATCGACTAGTGTAAAATTTTGACATGTTTTGGTGTTTTGAAGCAAAATGACATGGGTCTAGACAATGTTTACTTTTTTAAGGATATTTTGTACTAATTTTTAGACATCCATCATAATATGTGTTGACATTTGGCTTGGGTTAATGGTTTGCAGGAGGTCTTTTCGGCGTTACTCATTAGAGCACCGAAGGTGACGGGGTTACAATTTGTCTGAGATCTAGATGATCAGGGCAAGATAGATCTAAGGGCTATGGGCTTTAGGTACTTGCTACAGTTACCCTACATTCAAGCGGACCATGGGTTGTTGACTGTGCTAGCAGAGAGATGGCATAGCGAGCACAACACCTTCCATCTGCCTACTTGAGAGGCATCGATCACACTGGAGGATGTCTATCAAATTCTCTGAGTGCCTAGCCATGGCGATCCTGTAAGCATAATCATGTTTATAGATAGTCATAGATGTAACATTTCCAAATAATAAAAACTGACATGATTGTTTGATGACACAGGTATACTATGATCAGGATGCTACCAAGGGACAACGGGCCATCCAGGGCATGTTCTAGGATGTCACCATTATAGATAGACACGTCAGCTGGGATTGATTGATGAATGATTTTTGTAGGGACTTCCCAGTACCTTGTATTGTTGCATCCATTATAGCATAGGCCCTTATTACTAATAGGAGTCAGAAGGGTTTTCCACTAGGATGGGGCAGGTTGTTGGTGGATTTGGTAGCACATTCATGATGGATGGCATGGGGCCTAGCGATCCTAGCAGATATGTATCATGAGTTGCATGAGATCGTCTATCGTGACAATAGGACATGGGCATGTGGTGCTATTTTAGCACAGGTGTGGACATGGGAGCACATTGCTATGGTGTGCCCTCGAGTACAGCCGAGGGAGAGGAGACATCCCTTTATCTATAGATATACATGATTCTTGTCACAACCTCACAACGGGGATGTGACATACTATAGGAGGATACTGGATGAGTTGACTTCATTCCAGTGGAGGCCATATAGGGATGTGGAGGTATGGGGAGATGCAGAGGATGAGCTTAGTTATATGCTATGTAGCTGTCAACTGGTAGGTCAGAATTCAAAGATCGTGGAGAGATTTATTATCACTCAGGTATAGTAGCAGTTTAGGTGCCAGTAGTGAGTATCTACTGAGACCACGACTTATGCACGGGCCAGAGATGAGGAGGGTTAGGGTTGGCTATCGATGCTAGATTACCAGCAGGCAGTACATGATACAACTGCGATTTGAAGAGAGCCCTAGGACTATCTCCCAGACATGGCCGATGTAGGGGTTGATGTAGCCTATAGAGCAGAGCAGTGGAGGGTTCCATTCCCTTGATTCACAGTTCCAGATGCACATCCAGTAGCTCAGGGGGATGATGATGATGATGACGGGGATGGAGGAGATGGTGGAGGGAGAGGGAGAGGGAGAGTGAGGGAGATAGGGGAGGGCTCTTGATTAGTTGGCTATAAATGGTCACAAGGATAGAGCTCTGCTGATGAGAGTCATGATGTGGCGAGGCTAGCTCACCGAGAGGTAGAGGCTAGGCAGGATCAACCTGCAGGAGGAGAGGACTTGAGAGCCAGGATACAAGCTCTAGAGATAGAGATTCAGTAGCTTAGGATCACTATAGCTTTTAGAGAGTAGAAATTGATGGATTTGAGGGAAGAGAGGGATCAACAGCTAGTGGATCTTAGGGTAGAGATAGCACGTTGAGAGAGGGTGGCACAGGTGGATGCACTAGAGATCTGATGGGAGGTAGTGAGAGCTACGTACTATCATGGGCTCTATCTTTAGGCTGTTCCAAAGGGTCAGAGAGCACAAACATACTCTTAGAGGGCAGAGATGTCTGATATGGTACCAAACAGGACATCGACACCACCTCCTCCTCCACCAGCTCCACATGATGGTGCTAGCAAGTCCTAGGTCCAGGGCTTAGGTTTTAGATGTTTTGGACATATCTTGAGACCTTGATCCAGATTTTGGGATCTCATTTTGTATATTGTACTATGACATTTATATATGAGATTACTGGATTCGTGATAGATCTTGTGTGTTTGTCTCACTTGTGATGGATGTTTTAGTTTTGATATTGTCTTGTCATATTTCTCAAAATGTATGTTTATATGCTCATGTATACTCTCTCTCATAGATGTATGTTTAATTCTCATGTGTATGATATAGACTCATGTTTTTGAAAATGATCTCTTTAGGATATAGATTATGATGAGAAGATTAACCCCTTGTGATGACAGGAACATGTCGTGATGTGAAAGACAAGGAGCAAAAGACATGATTGAGAAAAGGAAAGGTGAGTGTAGTTGACCGACTAGTCCGTGAAAGATAAAAGGAGAGCTCTCTCCATGTGCAAGATGAAAAACTAATCTAACATGAACCTAGAAATGCAAGCTACTATGAAAGTGGTTGACTTGCAAGGTCACAACGCCAATAGACATCTAATAATCATCATCGAGCTTTATTGGTAGCGTCGCGAGATCATACAATACTCACTAGTATGACTATGGGTATATGAATATGACCTATATCAGATAAAATGTGGGAATCCCACCTAGGCACCAAAGACATGTAGGTCAAGATGACTAGTGTAGTGAGATTACCTAAGTTTAATATGGCAAGATTATACTCGCATCGAGACACAAGGAAAGTCAAGATGGCTAGAAGTATGCACTTGCACAAAATAGTCAAGGGTAATACTTTGCAGATCCTAAGTGTCAAGTGGATCATGCATAAACACTAATGACAGTCAGGACCAACAAAATATACCCACAAGCAGAAAAAACAATAAACATGTTCTCATGCCCTCAGTCTTCTAGCTATGCATCATTGAAAACTTCTTAGGGAGAGAAAATTCATCAAAGAAATCATCATAGACAACACACAAAGAAAATAAAGTCAATCACATCTCAGCGGGTCAAATGTTTAAGTGCGTGTGTGTAGGTCATAGAATCAGACTTTGAGTATCACATCTACGAGTGAGAAATACCATATCATGCTAGACTACGGGTAAGACATCTGATAAGTGTTGAGAAACACTTGACGCTAGGGCAGTGTTGAAAAACACTATTTGGGGTGGTGTTGAAAAACACCATTTGCAAGATGTCCTAAAGACCAATGCATCCTAAAGGACTAAAGCTAACATAGTTATGCCCCCTAGACAAAGACAAAAACCAATTCTAAACCAAGGCAACAAGGTCAAGGCATTATGGAGAACGGCTAAGTGTCGAGGATGCATGCTAAAAGACAAGGGTGCAAAGGTCTCAAGTAGTGTCTATTTCTAGGTTTTCACCACTTGGCAGAGTTTTTGATTTTTTCAATTTTTTTATATTTTTGCTACCAAGGCGCCTGTTTCCAGGTTTTCGCCAAGGCACTTTTTCTATTTTTTTTGAATTTTTTTGCATTTTTTAATTTTTTTGTATTTTTTTCAAGACTTTTTATGCTTTTTAAGATTTTTTTTAGCATCACATATGAATTTTTTTAAAATTTTTTTAGGATCAATAAATATGTACAAAGGATGCCCCTAGACAAAATAGGCATCATGGATAGAACTTCTTTAGGTGCAACACATTGATAGGATTAGGGAGTTGCTCTCCCTTTTCATCAGATAGTAAGTAAGCACCTATACCAAAAGAAACAGTAATAATGTATGGTCCAAGCCAATTAGGTTCAAACTTCCCTTTTTGTTCTCTATTTTGTTGGTTTTTAGGGTTTTCTCGCAAAACAAGATCCCCCACTTGAAATTCTCTAGGGTGAACCTTCTTGTTGAACGCTTTGGACATACACTTTTGGTAAACTCTCATGTGATCAAAAGATGCTTTTTGCTTTTCATCTAGAAGTTCTAGTTCTTGTAACCTCATGGCGCGGTAGTCTTCATCTGTCACTAAACCTTTGAGAGAGACTCTAAGTGAAGGGATCTCTACCTCCAAAGATAACACTGCTTCAACACCATAAGTGAGTGCAAAAGGTGTAGCCCCTGTTGGAGTATGAATACTTGTTCTGTAGGCCCACAAGGCCAGATTTATCTATAGGTGCCAGTCTCTACCATTCTTGTGTACTGTTCTATGGAGGATTTTGAGAATGGTTTTATTTGAAGCCTCTGCTTTCCCATTTCCTTGTGGGAAGTAAATGGAGGACCAATGCTGTTTGATCTTAAATTTCTTACAGAGATGTTTAAGGTCCTTATTTTTAAATTGACCTTCATTGTTAGTAATTATCTCAGAAGGCACTCCATACCGACAGATGATATGGTTTAAAATAAACAAAGAAACTGTCTTGCCTAAGGCAACAAAAATTGGGACAGCTTCTATCCATTTGGTAAAGTAATTAGTAGTAGTAATAATGAATTTATGTCCACATGAGGAGTTGGGATGAATCTGCCCAACAAGGTCAAAGGCCCAACACTGAAATGGCCAATGAGAAATAGAAGGAATAAGCTCCCTACCTAGAGCATGAATCAAGTTTCCATGTTTTTGACATTTTTCACAAGATTTAGCAAAAGCTACTGCATCTGTCTGCATGGTAGGCTAATAATATCCTGCCCTAAGCAACCTTTGGGCCATGGCAAGACCATTAGAATGTCCTCCACAAATGCCCTCGTGAATGTCAACTAACGCTTGGGTGGACTCATCCTTTTCTAAACACCTAAGAAGTGTCCCATCTAAACCCCTCCTATACAGATCACCAAAGATAAGGGTATGGCGAGAGGCATTATGAACAAGGTTTCTTCTTTTAGAATGATTGAAGGTTTTGGGAATAATGCCATCACGGAGATATGAGTAAATGGCACCATAGTGGGATGACTCATGGCTAACCAAGGTACAAATGACATGGCTTTTTGAGGAGTCAAAAATAGGGTAATGTAGCTCTTCCACCAAGAATTCATATCTGGACTCATGCTGTTCTAGCTAAAAAAGTGAAGCCAATGTAGCCATAGCATCAGCTGCTTTGTTCTCTGCTCTAGGGATTTGTTGAAATGTAACAAAGGTGAAGTATTGTCGCAATGAATCAACCATTTTCTTATAGGGTACCAGTTTGTCATCCTTTGTTTGATATTCTTCATTAACTTGGTTGATAATCAATTGCAAATCCCCATAAATGTGTAGCTCTATAATTCCCCATTCTATGGCCATTTTCAATCCATTTGTCAAGGCCTCATATTCAGCAATGTTGTTTGTACATGGGAACAATAATTTATAGGACTTAGGAATAGTATACCCATGAGGAGAGACAAAAAACACTCCAACTCCTGAACCATTGTGCATGAAAGAGCCATCAAAGAACATCGTCCATGTTCTTGTAGTCATATACATGATGTGCTCATCCAGAAATTCAACTTGAATGGGCATATTGTCTTGAATGGGAAAATCAGCTAGTTGATCAGTGATAGCTTGTCCTTTTATGGCTTTACACTCAACATACTCTATGTCAAATTTTGAAAGAATCATCATCCATTTAGCAAGTCTACCCATGAGAGCAGCCTTGCCGAGCAAATACTTAAGAGGATCAATTTTGGCTATGAGGTGTATTGTATGTGCAAGCATGTAATGTCGCAACTTTTGGGAAGCAAACACCACTGCAAGGCAAGATTTTTCAATACTAGTGTAGTTGACCTCATATGAAACAAGTGTTCAGCTGATGTAATATATGGCTCTTTCTTTTCCAGTATCATCAAGTTGAGCCAATAATGCCCCTAGGGAAGATTCTATTGCTGAAACATACAATATGAGTGGTTTTCCCGAGATAGGAGGCATTAGGATTGGAGGATTGGCCAAGTATTGTTTAATTTGATCCATGCTTTTCTAACAATCCTCATTCCAGACATATTTAACCCCTTTATGCAAAGTCTTATTAAAGGGTTGAGCTCAATCTGCTAGCTGTGAAATAAACCTCCGGATAGACTGAAGGCGTCCCTAAAGACTCCTCATTTGGCTAATATTTTTGGGAGGCGACATATCCAATATTGCTTGAACTTTCTCTAGATCTACCTCTATTCCTTTAGCTGAAATGATAAATCCTAAGAGTTTGCTAGAGGTAACTCCAAATGCACACTTTTTGGGATTTAATCTAAGTTGAAACTGTTCCATATGATCTAGAATTACTTCCAAATCAGCAAGGTGTGTATCCCTTTTCTTGGATTTTGCCAAGGTGTCATCCACATAGTCTTCCATATTTTTATGCATCATGTCATGTAAGATAGTAGTCATAGCTCTTTGATATGTAACTCTGGCATTTTTTAATCCAAATGGCATGACATTCCAGCAATAGGTTCCCCATGCACAAGTGAACACAGTTTTCTCTTGGTCTTTAGGAGCTATTTTGATTTGATTATACCTATAAAATCCATCCATCAAAGAATAGATCTCATAGCCCGCGGTCATGTCCACTATCATGTCTATGTTTGGAAGTGGAAAATCATCCTTTGGGCATGCTTTATTAAGATCTCTAAAATCCGTGCAAACATGAATGGACTTGTCATGTTTTGAAACTGGTACAATATTGGATATCCATTTGGCATAATCAATGGCTCTTATAAATCCTACACTGAGGAGTTTCTCTAATTCAACTTTGACAAGGAGAGCTATGTGAGGATGCATTTTCCTCAATTTCTATTTTATTGGTTTTATTCCTGGAGCTATGGACAAATGATGCATAATGAGACTAGTGTCCAATCCTGGCATGTCTAAATAGTTCCAAGCAAAATTGATTTTCTTTCTTTATAGGAATTTGGTATATGCCTCTTTTTCTTATGTTGACAATGATTGGGCCAAGTGAACTATTTGTGGAGCCTCTTCTGTATTTAGATTAACTGGCTGTGTGGGCTCAATAAGCACTGATGATTTGTCTTGAAAATGACTGGGAAGATGATCAAGTACCCCATCCTTAGGTTCCTCAGAAAGGTTTTCACCTTCAGATTCATCCTTTATTTTTACTTTTTTGGGTTTTGACACCACCACATAGTGGTTTTTGCCATTGGAACAATGATTCTTTTTTTCTTTCCTTTTCATTTTTTGACTGAGGTACTTGATATCTGGCTCTGTCATGCTTGTAGTTGGTTCACTGGTGGAAGAAGCTATAGGTTCAAGGGTATGTAGGTAGCACGCTATTTCATAGTCATTTTGAAAAGTTAGGAGCTGAGGCTCTTGATAGCGCTAAGACCAATCAATTAAGTGAGGATTGGCAAGGGGTAGGTCAATGACTGGTTCAATATTGTGTATGTGAATGGTATCATCTCCAGTGATTGCAGAGTTGGGATCTATCAAGTATCCCTCTATGGTACCCAAATCAGGACTTATCCTACTAAGTGAAGCATCATCCACTAAAGCGACCAGTGGATTCCAATCCTCCAGTCCTACAGTAGACTCATTAGCTACCTTAGATTGGGAACTATATGTATGGACAACAACAATGTCCATGTCAACTGTAGAACAATCAGAAAGAGTCTCCCACTCATACTCATGTGAGTCCATATCTGAATCCCGACTGGGATGCTTACACCAACCATATTTTTTGGGCCTTGAGGTAGAAGCTTTGATGTCACCAAGGGTAACACTCACTTGAATGCCATTTGTGTATTGAATAGGATCCTCAACATGATCTTCAATAGTGGATTGTTCTTGTCCCGGGTCTAAAATTGTTGGATTGTCAACTATAGTATCTAAATCTCCCCAAAGGAGATTGGTGGAAGGGACCCAATCTTCACACCTATCTTGTTGATTTTGCAAATTGGGTGTGTATTCATCATCACTATCTATCGCAGCTAGGATAGGGGTAACTTTCTTGTTCTGACTTTCAAAACCTAGGCCAACTATTGTCTTAGATCTGCAGCCAAAGAGAGCATGATTGAGTGGTTTAGCCTTAGCATCCAATCTATGACTGAGAGGACCATGACCTAGGTAACCCATATTTTTGACCAAAGTATATCCTCTCCCATAAGCTTTAGGAGATGGGGAGAAATTTTCATTGTGCTTGTATTTTTCCTCTTTGTAAATCTAATCTTTAACAACTTCTTCTTTCTCATCCTGAATGGGTATTGCAGACTCTACAAATGTATCAAACAGAGTCATTGCTGAAGATGAGGGATGCATCTCTTTTGAAGGTTTACCATAGGATCTAGGTGACACTGGTAGCTTTGTGAAGGAGTCAATGTGATAACCCCCCATACCAAGGTCTATGGTTTTGAACTTATTCTGACACTATGCCAAAGTTGCATCAAAATTTTCTGCTTCCTGATTAAGAGGAACATGGGTCCTTGCTGAAATTGCATTAACAAATAATGTGCTATCCCCAGGTATACAAACTTCTACTCCATTATAGGGGAACTTGACACATTGGTGGTAGGTGGACAACACCGCTTGCATGTCATGGATCCATGATCTACCAAGTAGAATATTATAGGCTAAAGGACCAGCATCGACAATTTGGAATAAAATGTCCTTTTCAACGGGGCCAATCCTAATAGGAAGGACAACCAAGCCTTTGGAGCTTCTCTCTGCCTCATCATAGGCTTTGATGGTTATTTTCTTGAGAGTATAAATAACTTGCTCTGAGTAACCTTGTATTTTCAACAAACTCAAGGAACAAATATTGAGCCCAACACCCCCATCAATCAACACACACCTGACACGGGTCTTGTGAATCATGACTTCAATATGAAGGGTAAGATTATGTGAATGGCTCAAGGCTTTGTCATCTTCTTCTCGAAATGTGAGGTAGTGTGGGTTGGCAAGGTGATTTACCATGTTTTGGAATTGATCAATATCTATGTTGTTAGGGACATTAGCTATACACAAGGCATCCTCAAGGAAATGCTTATGTCTTGGAGACAATTCTAGGAGCTCAAAAATTGAGATTTGAGCTGGTGTTCTTTGTAACTGATCAACAAGATTATAGCTCATTTCAAGATTTACTATTGACTTGGTAGTGACATTCTTGGATGTCACTTGCTTTGGTTTGCTAGATTGGTTGGAATTAGGACCTCTAATGATCACAGGACCTTGACCTTGGCTTCTGGTGACAACATTAAGAGCTTGGGATGACCTTTGAGAGTAAGGACCTCTAAGCACCACCACGGGTTCCTTATCAAATATAGGAGAGTCCACATCATGACCATAAGAATCTTTGGTTTGCATCATGTTGACATTTTCATCCACAGCTTCAAGCATATTGATAACATTCTCTATAGTTGTATATGTCTAGTTGATTGTAGCTTTTCCATCTTTGGGTTTAGAGGTTTCCCCCTTATCATAGTTAGGCAAAGGTTCCTTAAACACTTTGTGATCTGCATTAGTTTTCAATCCATCAATCTCAAGCTTGCCATTTTCAATAAGATCTTGAATGAGGTGTTTAAGTTTCCAACAGTGTTCTATGTCATGTCCAATGCCATTATGAAATATGTAGTAAGCTTTTTCATTCCACCAATATGGATTAATGTCAAGTATGTGAAATTTTTCTAGATCTTGTGGTTGTGCAAGATTGTTATCAATAAGCATTTTGAAAACATCCTCATAAGAGTCCCCAAGCTTAGAGAATTGTTGCTTCTCCTTTTTAGGTATCTCTTGATATCTTTGTTTATTCTCTTTTTGGTTAGAGGATGTATTAAGCTTCATAGCTTGAACTGCACTAGATAAATGAAGGACACCTTGATCCTTTGGTTGGTTAGAGTCAACAACTCTGTCATTGACTACTTGTTTATTCTTGTTCCAATGTGAGTTTTTGCCTTTGTCCTTATGATTGTTGTTATTCTTTTGACTATTGTTGTTATTATTTTGTTTAGTCAAAATACCTTGCTCTTTTAAGACATCCTCTATTCTGCATGGGGTTTCAACCATGGTGTCTAATGAATCAAAGACCATCTTTCGAACCTCATACCACATCTCAGGTACTAAATTTCTCACAATGATATCAATTCTCTCATGTTCAAGAATTATCCTAGAATATCAGGAGCATAATCATCTCCACCTTTGTAAAAATGTAACAAAAGATTCCCCTTGATTTTGTTTCAAATTACACAAATCGAGCATGGTGACTGATCTTGATAAATTGTAGGCAAAATGTTGCACAAATTTTGTGGACTAGTTCCTTAAAATTTTTGATGGGAGGGGTTATGTTGGTAAACCATTCCATAGCTTGACCTTTTAGACTCCTTGGGAATAATCTCATCAGATAGGAATCTTCATGGTGAAATTCAAAACTCATGGTATAAAACTGATGCACATGATCATGTGGGTCACCATTATCGTCATATTTGTCATATTGGGGAAATTCAATTTTCCTAGGAAAATCCTTCATGTTCACACTCCTATCAAAAGGATTAGGACAAAAAGAGTCAAGGTTGAAGGAACTTTTAGGAGCCATTATTTTCTCCATCATCTTCTTGATTTTCTTAATCTCCTCTTCTTGTGAGGGACTCTATTTCTTTATTTTCCTATCCCAATCAAAGTTATAAGGGACCCTCGCACCCTTGTTGATTAAGCTCTCTAGGAACTTATCTTTATTTTGCTCAACATATTTCTCCACATATTGTTGGAAAAGTGGTTCTTGTTGCATTCTCATAAAGTCTTGAGCTTCATAATTTGTACTACTTCCCCCATGTTGAGAGCCTTGGTGAGCTCATTGGGAGGGTTGTCTTGAGTTCCTAGGAGACGTTTGTCTCCTATAGTGAGCATGTTGTAAAGTCCTTCCTCTAGGACTAGGAGATCTGGATGGCGATCTTGAATATTTTCTACCTCATGGGGTGCCCAAGGGAGTAGATGGTGGGGAGTTGGTCCCACTGTTGGTACCCCTATTGTTGAATTATGCATTAAGTTGTTGGGCTAGGAGCCTATCTTGTTCTTCTTGTGCGACCCTTCTCTCTATGTCCAACAAGGCTCGTTGTTCCTCCTCTAGGAGCCTAAATTTTTCTTCTTTTGTAGCTTATTCATTCAAGAAGGCTTGTCTTTCTCACTCAATTCTTTTTAGCCTCTCACTTGTATATCTTGAGGTTGTTTTTAGTGGAGAGCTTGGCCTTGAATGATTGAACAAGTTAGCTGCATTCACATGAGTATCATAAGATTGGTTGTTTTGGTCTTCATGTTGTGACCGTGCATCTTGATGAGCTTGTGCATAGTGTCTTTCAGCTCGTTGATGAGCATCCAAATATCTTGAGTTAATAGGAGGTGATTCAGGTTGATTGTCATCATCAAATGACATGTTACCCCTATGTCTTTGAAAAATGTCATCAAGAGTTTGATCCATTGCTTCTCTTTGGCTCCTAGTCAAAGTGTAGCTCATGTCCATATTTAATTGAGAGGATGGTAAAGAGGTACTCAACTGACTGAGGTTGCTCTTAGGCTCAAACCAAACTTTTGAAGCACTCCTAGGAGACTGGTTGAAGATGGGTTCCTTCCCCTTTCTCTTTTGATGAGTTTGGACTAAAGGTAATTGTTCAAAAACTACTTGAGGTTGTTTTCCTTGACCCACTTGATATCTTGTTGTAACTGGCATGAAAGAAAGGACCCTTAGTGAGAAGATAACCTTATGAATCGCTAATTGTTAAACTAGGATAGCGAAAATATTCAATTGTCCAAAAGAGAAATTGTGAAATAGAAAGTTGACAAAAGGTATAGATAAACATTGCCACAGTGGTGCATAATAAAAGGATTTTAGTATCCTAGCACATATGGATCAGGAGGATGATTTACCCAATATATTGAAATTAAATTTATATGAAAGTGGATTTTGGACAAAAGAGTACCCAAACTCTCCAAGTGTACAATCAAAGAATCTAAAGGTGAGTCTTGTCAACAAGGATGATTGCTAACATACTAATGACAAGCAAAATCTTTGGTGAAGTCAAAGGTTACTAACTCAAGATGTCTACAGCCAAAAACCTGAGGTACAAACAAGCTTTCAGTTGTAGGGTACGAAACTTACTAAAATTTGGTCAAGTAAGAGAGTGCTGAAAATTGCATAAATTTAGGCAGACAACAAAAAGATTCTGGGCAATAGTTTCTAGGCTAACAGGGTGACAGTTTCAAACCAGGTGATATTTCGCGTTAAGCAGAGTGATACTTTCCAGACAGCCTGGGTGATACTTTCCAGGCAAGCGGGGCGATAGTTTTCTAGTGATGAACTATCGCGCGATATTTTCTAGGATAGGGAGCGATACTGTTCCAGTGTCATACGATTCTTGACCAATGAGTGTTAAAAATCTCAATTTTAAGGGCAATTTGGTCCAAATTTCAGTTTGAGAGTTGGTTTTTTTGATTTCAATCATAGTTACAGCAGTAAATTGACAGGTTTGCAAATAGTAGGTGATCAAACATGTCTTCAAACACTTGAAACAAGGGCAAAAACAACCTTGCCAAGACAAGCAATTGTGATATCAAAATTGAAAAATCCTATGAACAATACCGTGATGTTGAATGTTCAAGAATGTTTACACAGGTATATCACAATGAGAACACTCCAAGCACTTTCTAGCCTAAAAAGATAATGGCTCAATACTTAACAACTTGGCCCACACTTGATGCTCCATTGCCTGACACAAAGTGGTTGCCCACAATAGATATTGGCTTTGTTGTGGAAGTGCCAATGAAACAACTAAAGGAACACAGATGGTGAGTAATCTTGGGGTGATCTGATTTATTCCACTTGGATCAATCCTTGCACCAAGAAGCTAAGCAGAAAAATAGGGTGGCCTTTATCTATGGTTCTTAATAAGGGCTTCCATTTGTAGTACCCCTCTTGCTCCCCAAAGGGACTCCTTACCTTGTGACAAGTAATAGACCTCGCGGCCACAAGAGTACCTTAAGCATTCTTGCTCAACACTTTCCTCATGGTCACAATCCCACAAGTACTCACATCAAGCGAAGATAAGCACTATGTCTATCAACGTTTTGTGTCCTTGATAGCCTTGAGTTTATAGTGGGTCGGAATAGCCGGTGAAAGGCTTGTCCCCACTTGGGTCATTCCTCTTGATTGCTCAAGAGCAGGCCCGCTAAAAGATCCTAAACTAAACAAAAAGTGGATCAATTTTTGAGGTTCAAGATTTCTAGTTCACCTCAAGGGTGAAGAGCATACACTCCTAGCTCAAAAACTTCTCCCAAACACACCAAGCAAAGATTCAATTACCCCCTTGCTTTCAAAATTCCAAGATCGGTCAAGATTTCTATTTCACCACAAGGGTGAAGAGCATACTCTCCTACCACCTCAAAATTCCTACAACAAGGTATTATGTTCCTATGAAATGAAACAAATAGTAAATGCCACACTTGAAATGAAATAAATAACAAACACTTTTATTTGGTTTTCTATGCTTTGGGCAGCCTTGCAAAAAAAATTAGTAGCCCTTGTGCATTTGAAGCTTTGACATGCGTTCTTTTGAAAAAAATATTTCAAGCAATGAGAGCACCTACAAGCACAACTTGTTAGCCCCACAATGGTTAGCACATAAAAAATTAGATAATCTACAAGTAAAATAGCTGGTCAAATGACAAAATTTGAAAATGAAACCAACATGGTTGGATTAGGCTCGGAAAGAGCTTTCCAACGATATATCACACTTAAATTTTCAATACCGTATGTGAAAATTTCTCAAAAAATTCTTGCCCTTGTCTTCATTTGGATCTATCATTGTGTGGCTGACTAGCAAGGTCATAAGCTTAATAGCTCTAGCTGAGAGCAATCAAATAATCTTGCAACTCCATACATAGAGAGCTCTAGGTCGCTTTCTAAGGTTTCCTATTCATGGATTTCCTTGGATATAATGACTTAGAGAAGTGCACCATTTGAGTGTGTAAATTTTTGGTGCCCACCATGGGGTAGAACATCATTGTTTTGTCCTTCATTTGCTGCATTTCCGATTAATTTTTCATCAATTTTTAGCTTTAGTTTCGGCTCTCTGGTTTTTCAGTCTCAGATTATCGTGCGATAGTTTGCTAGTATCATGAGATAATTTTTGTATGGTGGTGCGATACTTTACCAGTTAAAGTATCATGCTTTTTGAGACATTCTATCACACTGGTGTTCTGTATTCTATCACCTGCAAGTACAAAAAAAATCACCCAGAAAGATAATATCGCCCTAGTGGCACGGATTTTGAAAATGTGAAATAAAAAAAAGAGCTAAAAATAATCACTTCTAGGTTTGTGTGATATTTCTATTGCCAGAAGAATCGTGCGATTAGGAATATCACACAGACCTAGAAGTGATTGTTTTTAGCTCTTTTTTTATCTTTCACATTTTCAAAATCCATGCCACTAGGGCGATATTATCTTTCTGGGTGATACTTTACTGTACCTGCAAGTGACAGAATACAGAACACCAGTGCGATAGAATTTCTCAAAGAGTGTGATACTTTAACTGGTAAAGTATCGCACCACCATACATAAACTATCGCATGATATTGAAAAAATATCGCACAATAATCTGAGATTGAAAAATCAGAGAGCCGAAACTAAAGCTAAAAATTGATGAAAAATTAATCAGAAATGCAGCAAATGAAGGACAAAACAATGATGTTCTGCCCCATGGTGGGCGCCAAAAATGTACACACTCAAATGGTGCACTTCTTTAAGTCATTACATCCAAGGAAATCCATGAATAGGAAACCTTAGAAAGCAACCTAGAGCTCTTTATGTATGGAGTTGCAAGATTATTTGATTGCTCTCAGCTAGAGCTATTAAGCTTATGACCTTGCTAGTCAACCACACAATGAGAGATTCAAATGAAGACAAGGGAAAGAATGCCAATATCTCCAAGAATCACTATGAAATGCAAATGCAAACTAGATTAGGATGAATATGCAAGCTAGAAATGAGAGGTGCAAGCTAAGCTATGGAAATGAAAGTACAGACTAAACTATGAAAGGAAAGATGCAAGTGTTACAAATCCTTCCTAATTAGACTAGATGAAGTAATCTAAAGCATAAAGGAAACTAAGCTAATATGAAACTATGAATGCCATGAAAATGCAAGAAATGAAACTATGATAGCATGTAGATGCAAAAGCTAAGAATGTTCCAAATCTTCAAAAGTTCCAAAGTGACCTAGAAAACCTGTAGCATAACATTAGCATAAAAAGATAGATATGCAAATGAGGAAGAGAGCTCCTCTTTTATAGGAAATGAGAAACAATGGACGATGGAGATTAAGAGGTAAAAGTCTTAATCAAGGGTGGAGCATTAAAGAGGAGCAATCCATGTGCACAAGTATCCTCCAATGAGAAAATAAGAGTTGACTTTTGTGTCCATATGAGACAAAAAGTACTTTTTTCTTTTTTATAAAATAGGAATAATGCTTTATTTGTGCAACTTAGGATAAGTGGAAAAGGTGGAGGCTTTTTATTTAATAAAAAGGGAGGAAATATTCCTTTTAAATAAATAAAGACTTAGGATAAAATGGTTAGCCCAAGGCAAATAATTGAAAATGATAAAATAGGATTTGATCAAGGAAATTGATATATTTGAAAAATGCTGATTTTTGAAAATATTGATTCAGGGATTTGATAAATTGCTGAATGGGGGCCCAAAGTCTAGGTGACCATTTTAGGGTGCATACAATGTGTGGTGAAAAATTTAGAGAGATACAAGCAATCATATCTAAATACTATTTTATATATACAATATTTCTGCAAGTTATTTTTGTAAACAATGAAGACTTTATTATTAATATATATCAACAAGTTATTTCAATTTGAAGTTCTGGATCTGACCATTTTTTATTAATGAGTCCTTTGTGATTTTACTTCTATAAGGTAAAGCTACTTTCAATCTTTGTGTGTGGAGATTATTTTTATCATTTTGCAACTTGATCATTAGATTTAATAAGCATTATTATCTCGATCTTATTGGTCTCATTAAGTTTGGGTTAAATTCAATAAGAGTAATTATGGAATGATAAAGTAATTAAAAGCATCAAAAGAAAGTAGTTGATAGGAACATTTTATTTCCCATCTCACATAAGTTGTACATAGGATTAAGAAGAGAGTGTCTTTATAGCCCAATTGAAGAAGGCACTGGTCTATCATATTTTAAAGTCATTGTTTGAAAGATTACAAGCAGGAAACAATGATACATATTCAAAATAAACAAGATATCCATACATAAAAAAATTCAACATATTCTCAACAAAACAATCAAAAGATAAGTTTAGTGATTTATAAATTGTAAAGGATATAATTCGATCTCCCTCAAGACCCAATTTCCATCTTGAGAGATCGCCCTAATTCAAAGTACAACTATAGATCCGCTATAAAAAGATTTTAGTCTAGAGTTTGGATTAAGGAATAGGTACACCCACCTTGGTCTTGCAGAGCCTAAAGTGCAGGGTAAGAGGATCATAATCGATCATTCCCATTCATTGGTGAAGTCAGTTGGAAAGTCCAAGCATTGAGTTAGGGAAGCTCATAGGATTTCCAATATGTTGATTTGGGAACCAAAAGTGTGTATCCTTGATCACAACCTCTTCCTTATTTACAAAAGTGTGTTCATCCTAAACAAATATCCTTACTTTGGGGCTCAAAGTGTGTCATCCTTCACTAAGAATCCCATTTTCACCTATCAATAAAGGGGGATAAAAGGGTGAATTCTTGTTCTCCTCCCCCTCTTTGTCTTAAAGATGTAATTTTTGTTTAAGCACCCCTCTTGGAGGTTGTCATCTTGTGACTGAGATCTCTTCCTTTCAAGGATCCCTTTCCACTTGGTTCAATATATTCTCTCACATGAAAGTATCTTTTCCTTGGTTAACAAGAGTCTTCCATCTTTGCTAAGGTTATAACATATATTGTTGTTTTAATGATATCATTTTCTTGTTGAAAGTAGGTATGCTTGTTCTTTTTTTATTATGTTGTCAACATAGTCTTATGTTTCCATCCTAAGGAGGGGAGCATACATGCAACCTCCTTGTACATTATTTAGCAGTTTCCTTTGGAAAAACTAATTTCCTTAGGCCCAATCCTTCTTCGGTAGATTTCATTACACACAATATATTACTTGGTTATCCTTTTTGATGGGTTGATTAGTATAATGTAACTTGCTAGACTATTAATTCTTATCCTTTTACACCTATTTTCCTAGGATATTTTAATATTATTCAATAGATTTCCTTTAGAGACAATGCTTTCCTTAGGACAATCCCATTTCATATATTTCCTTGTGAATACTTCTTTACTTGGTTATCCTTGGATATGTTGAAGTAGTATAACACAACTTGCTAGACTATTTAACATATACTATGTCATTTTCAATGTAGAGTTGAACACATAACCCATCTTGATAGATAATCAATTCCATCTTTGATGAAGGGTACTCCCCTTAATAACACAAAAACACATAGCACAATAGAGAAATAAACAAAAAATTGCAATATTCGAACAATTGCAAGAATAGAAACACTTTTTTTCTATTATCTTCAATGAAATGACATTACAATATTCAGAAAATAACATGCTACAAACACATGTGAATTTTTATTACAATAATTTGTAATCCATAGCTAACATATGCACCATTAGAACCACCCCTTGTAATCCCTATTTGTCTTCGTTATATTGGGAAGTTTAACCGCCCAAAGTTCTAAAAATTATAACTCTCCAATTTTGAGGCCAACCATCCTCATATTATTTTTCCTTGCATTGGAATATGCTAAGAATATGCCCCCAAATTGGTTTCATAACTCAATAGAGTGTTTGAAGGGATTTTATTTTTCCTCCCAAAGTAGTGCAACTTCTGGAGGCCATACCTTGTGAACCATGGACCCAATTAGCTATTGTAACCACTTTTTGGAAACCTCTTGAAGCACTCCACAACCTTGGGGTTTCAAAGCACCTTATAATAAAAGTTAGACTCCATTATAGAGCCTATAAGGCCTTCAAAATTGAGTTCAAAGTATTTGTACCACCCCACCAAAATATAAAATTTAATATCTTCAAAACCAAACATGATCTTGCCACAAACATTTACCAACAAGCTTATATATCCAAAATGAACCTCCATAGAAGCAATTGGAACAATTTGTGCTCAAATGAACAACTACTATAAATAGAAAACTTTCCAAAAATAGTATCCCTGCCCAAAGATAGCCCTTATAAAAAAACTAAACAAAATTTTTGGGTGATGTAAGATTGATCTTACACCTTGGATACTCTTGCATCAAACACCTGAGGTAATTTGAGACGTGACCTTGTCACATCTCAGGTGTGCAAAGGAAAACCAAGTTGGTCAACCTCTTCCTTTGATAGCCATGATGAATCTTCAACATGCCTTCCTTTTCTATTCGACCAGGTTCCTTTCATATTTCCTGTTTCTTGTACTTCTACCAACATGACTATCCAAGATGTTTTCTATCTCCTCTATAGATGATATAGGTGCTGGAATATTCCATTGTGCTTCTTTTATCTCATCTTCAATACTTCCTTCATGATTCTCTGTCATAACTGAAATATTAAACACTAGTGAAATATTGAGTTTACTGGGCAACTGTACCTCATAAGAATTTCCTGAATCATGCTTCTTCAAGATTTTGCATGGTTCAAACTTCTTCAACATCAACTTATTGTATGTTGCCACTAGAAATATCTCCTTTCTCAAATAAACAATGACTTCATCTCCCATATAGAATTATTTATGTCTTCATTTCTAATCTACCTTAGCCTTGTACCAAATATTTATTTTATTAATATGATTCCTCACCTCTTCATGTTAATTCTTCAGGTGTTATGCAAAGTCTTCAGCTTTAGCACTAATCATTTCTCCTTTGTCTAACTTCCTTATTTTTGAAGCATTTCTAGGACTACTTCCATATACAATCTAGAATGGCAATTTACCAGTGCTCCTATTGACATAATTATTGTGTATAAATTCTTGCTATGGTAAAATAAAATCGCACCCCTTCGATTTATTTTCTACCAAGCATCTCAAAAAATTATCCAAATTCCTATTCACCACTTTTGTCTATTCATCAGTTTGTGGATGGTGTGTTGAGTTGAACTTCAAACATGTCTTTATATTTTTCCACAATTTCCTCTAAAAGTACCCAAAAAACTTAGTGTCTCAATATGAAACTATGATTTTAGGTAGACCATGTAGTCTCATCACTTCCTTGAAAATGAATTCTACCACATGAACATCATTATTCTTACTACAATTAATGAAATGTGAAATCTTCCAGAATCTTTCTACCACCACAAAAATGGAATCATGTCCTCTTGAGTCCTTGGTAAATAGAGAATAAAGTCCATACTAATATCCTTCCATTGTTAATATGATTTAGAACAACATAGAGGGGGGGGGGGGGGGGGTGAATCAATTGTTCTTAGGTCTAGATGTATAAAACAAACTTCAAAAAATTTTCTTTAAATCAGATCTAACAACCAAAACCAACTCGGTCATCATTGATTCTATAATAGAAACATATAACATTGTAGTCCACTACCCAACTGTATCTAACTTGTAAAACATAGAAATGTTCAAACCAAACATTCACACAAGCATTGACACTAGGATTTATAGTGGAAACCCAATCTAGGAAAAACCACTTTGTAACATGTTACTATTATTTTCACTCTTCTGAAGTGAGCTCGGTTAAAATTCAACCCTGTCAAAGGTTACAATACACACTGTTAGGTGTGACCCGGTTAAAGGATTTCAATCACTCTATTAGAAGTGAGCCTTGTTATAGGACTTACATACATTCCATTAGAATGCAACCTTGTTCAAAGGATTTAAACATATGACTGTTAGGTCAACCTCTGTTAAAAGGATTTTGACTATTACAATGGTTAGAAAGTAGTAGCAGTATTGATCTGAAAAACATACAACTCACTTTGCAAATATTAGATCCATTTCTGTATACAAATGCTAGTTTACTGACTTTGAAACTTTGCCATCTCCATCTCTGATCTACTTTTCGTCAAGCAATCACCACACTTCTCCTTCAGCCTTTTCTGCTTATACAATCAATAACATCTACTGATCTTCCAACATCCTCTGTTCACCCATGCACACACATACCTAATGCTTAGGTTCCCTTAATACTTCCTCAATTAGGTTAACTCATATTTTGCCGCTCAATCTCCTTCGTAGATCTTAGGGTTAGGTCAGATTCATTGAATCTACCCACTTTATGTTCTTCGGCTCCTTTTCTAAAAACATCTCAAATCTCTTAAAGATTTACAATAAAATGTTTTTCAATGCATTCAATGCTTTCAAACAATCAATAAATAAAGTCAACACATTTTACATAATCCAAGAATTCAACAATGTCGGCTCCAAATCTGAATTCTTTTCAAATATAAAAATACTGATGCTCGGTCAATACTGTGATCAACTACTCGGTCTTCATGTAGAAAGCTCGATCATTACTAAAAATGTTTCCTCGGCTTATACTGTCTTCCTCGGCAATTAATTGGTGTTTGGTCGACACTAGAATTTTGCTTGGCATATACTAAATCGGTCAACACTAACATTACTCGGCTTGAACATGATTTCTCCATTTTTGCTCGGTCAAGCCTACTAGTTTAGTCTTCAATCTTACTAAGATAAACAATACATTGTCTCATCATTGTACAACATAGTCAAGTACACTTTATAGTATCAAGATAACTCAACCTTTCCTTAGGTGCTATTGTTACCAACCTTGCCTATCCCCTTAGCAACACTCAAATAGATATAGTACTTTCCTAAGTAGCAACAGTCTTACCAGTTAAGGTTTTGACATCAATGACAACACAACAATTGCTTCAATTGCAGTTTCGAACATCCATGTCCTCTCTAGTACAAGTAATGATTGATATAACCTTGTAATCTTCTTGGTTCCTTTTTTCATCTGAAATTCTCTACAATTTTGTACAAACTTCTTAACATCTTTGTTCAATCGTGGCCAATAATAATACTCGCTAAATAGAGTAATAATTTTATCTTGATCAAAATGTCCAACAGATCATGCACCATGCTTCTCTTTAGTTAGATTCTCCCTCATGGAACTCTTTGGAATGCATAATCAAATACCTTTGAATAACATACCATCTTGAATTATAAAATCTAACCACCTGGTTTTGTCTAGAGTAACAGGTTCTGCGCACGCTCTCCAGGCCTCACAAAAATTAGGATCCTTAGGATACAATCTCTTGAGTTCCTTGAACCTAAAAAATTTGATATGAATCTTTGCCAACAAATTCTACCTCCTTAGGGCATCTACAACCCTATTATACTTTCCACTCTCGTGCTTCAAAATAAAAGTGTAACTTTACAAAAACTCAACCCATTTTAAATGCCTCTAATTCAAATTTCATTGATTGTTCAAATATTGTAAATATTGATAATTACTAAATAAAAAAACTATTTAGCAAGAATATAATGTATCCACTTCCTCAATGCTTGAACTATAGTATAAAGCTTCTGATTGTAAAAATAAAATTTTCTTTTAGCATCATTCAACTTCTCACTATAATAAGTAATGGGTTTACCTTCACGACTCAAAATAGTTCCAATGGCATTGCCACTAGTATCACAGTCTACATGAATACCTTATTAAAATTTGTAAGTTCCAAAATAGATTTCTCTGTAAATTTTCTTTTCAATAAATCAAAACTCTTTGTTGCTCCTATAATCTACTTAAAATATTTTATATCCCTTCTCATTGTTTCAGTTAGGGATTCACATATACTATTAAATTTTTTAATAAAATTTATGTAAATGCTAGCCAAACCTTGAAAAGATCTTACCTCATTAGCACTCCTTGGAGTAGGCCATTCAAGGATAGCCTTTGATTTCTCTGGGTCCATTTTAAGACCATTTGCTGGGACAAAAAATCATAGGTACGCTAACTCCATAAAACTACACTTCTTCAGTTTAATCAACAACTTTTCTTCCCTTAACTTCTCAAAGACCCTACGAATATGCATTATATGCTATTCCAATGTCTTATTGAAAATCAAAATATCATCTAAGCGAATAATAATAAACTTATAGAAAAATTCTTTCAATACCTCATTCATGAGCCGCATGAATGTGATCGATGCATTGGTTAGCCCAAAAGGTATGACTAACCACTCATACAAGCCATCTTTTTTCTTGAATGATGTTTTTGCATTCATATCCTTGTCTAATCTAAATTCATTGATATCTACTCTTCAGATTTATCTTTGTAAAGTACTCATCTCCACTCAAACAATCCATAATATCATCTATCCTTGGCAAGGGAAACCTATACTTGATAGTAATCTTATTGATAGCCCAAGAATCTGTACACATCCTCCATTCTCCATTTTTCTTTGTTGATAGTACTACTGATGCAACACATGGACTCAAACTCTCTCGAATCAACCCTTTCTACAACAACTCTTTCACTTATCGGTTAAAATTTTGAATCTTCGTTGGAGTCATTATATGGACTTCCTTATTCTACAAAATCGATCTAAGAATCAAGCCCATTAATGAATAATATTTTTTATTAGTGGCAATCCATTAGGTACATTCTAAGATACAATATCTTGAAAATCATACAACAAATCTACAAATTCCATAGGTACATCTTCTACTTTCTCTTTTTCAAATTTTAGAATTAAATAAAAACACATATGCTCATGTTTCATACCTTCTAGAAACTTTCTTCCATCAACTAAACACACTCTTGCATTACTACTTATCTTTTCCTTTGTTTCCTTCAATGGCTTCAACTTGTGTCCATCCTTTGTCAAAAAATAGGTATTGGCATGCCCATTATGTATTGCATGCCAATAAAATTGCCATGATCTCCTCAATAATAGATGACAAACATCCATAGGCATAATATCACATAATAACTCATCATGATAGTTTCCAATTTTGAACTTTACCAGACATTGTTCATTGACCAAAGCCTTGTGATCCTTTTGCAATCAAGTAATCCGGTAGGGGTTGAAATCCTTCCTTATTTCTAACTTTAATTTATTAAATATTTCCTCCAAAACAAGGTTATCAATACTACCACCATCTATAGTGAGATTTCACACTTTATCATTACACTTACATCTTGTGCAAAATAAATTCTTCCCTTTCTCAGGTTCCTTCTCATCATTTAGCAAAGATCTTCTAGTAACAAGGACCTCTCCTCTTTGAATATCTTCAAAATGTGACGACTCAACATATTCACCTACATATGCATCTCGTGAATTTCCATTTGATCTTATATTTTTTCTCTCTTTATTTTGGGGACACTCATAAGCTCTATGTACTTCTTACCCGCATTGGAAACATGTCCCATGCAAAAATCCTCTTCCTAGTCTTTGTCCTCTTCCTCTCCGATCTTTGTTATCTTGACGGTGAGGATGATATGAATTATTTCCCCTATGATTATAACTACTACTAAAGCCACCATTACTATTCTGATCTTCATTTTGGCCTCCATAAGACTGTCTACCGAGCTTTCCACCACAACCTCTTCCATTTTGCTTTCTCTCAAAATTATTGTTCATTTTTTCATATACCTTCAAAGAAAATTGAGAGACATCTTCAGTGGTAGAAATTCTTATAATTATCAAATATTATTGAATAATGGGCCTCAACCCATTTATGCAACATCAATAAACCTTTTCCTTATTGGCTTCATAATGACCCAATATGATAAGGACTCGATATAACTTTTTTGTGTATTCCTGGATAGATCTTCACGCTTGCTTCAATCCTTCAATTTTCTTCAGTAAATCAAGCTCATAGTCAACAAGAATGAACTATCTCTTCAAAATTTTCACCATTTAATCCCCTCTTGTTATCTTCTCCTTCGCTCTTCAATTTCTCTTCAATTGAACCTATTTCCACCAAATTTTAGCATCATTTTTCTGTAGATGTCTCAAAATGTTCCTCATACTCCTATGAAATTTATTCCTTTAATTAATTAAATGTTATTTAATTAATTGACCCCATGTTAAAGACAAAATATCATATGAGAATATCAATCTAGCTCAAAGGTCAAAGAGAAAAATTAATTATAAAAGCATAGATCATTTAATTGAAATGTATGTGGAAAATTTGAGTTATTATGTTGAACAACCTACACATACTAGGAAGAGGAAATTGAATAAAAAGTATAAGGAAATAATTTCTCAATTTGAGAATCTTGATACACTTGAAAAAACCCAACTATTATCAATTTCACTTCGTAAAGATGAGTTAAAAGAGCCATTAAATTGTTGGGTGTAGATACAATATTGAAAAAGAGGAAATCGTCTAACCTATAAAAATATATTATTCAAAGTGTTAAGGAAGGTTTGAATTCCATTGGGAAAACAACTAGATCGCAAATAAGTCCATTTCAAGAAGAGTGATATTGACATCTATTTTAAATAAAAAAATGTCCCAACAAAGACAAATCTCTTCACTTTCATCTAAGATTGGGTATAGTAGGAAGAAAATATCACATTATTTGAAGAGGAGAATCAATTTGGATGATAGTACATTGGCAGACAATTGTGCACTAATTTTTAGATCTCCTCACTCTGATAGGATTGAATAAACAGTTAGGAACTTGATCACTACATTTTGGACAGATCATACTCATCCTTAATCAAGTAGAAGAGATGTTATCAAGCATAGGATTGGGCGTAAGGCTTATTTTCTACACACAAAACATTGGTTGGACACCACACAACATGAATCATTTCTCTCATTTTGTAATTCAAATCCCAACATAAAGATTGGACAAACAATATTTGAAATATTAAAGTCATCCTATGTGAAGATTAAAAAAATATTTTGAAACTTGTTGTTGTCGATATCATATTGAATTTGATCTCTAATGTCAAGGGTTTCAAAAGATGATAGAAGAAAGTGATGGTTTTCAAAATGCCCTTGTTAAATGGCCAAGCCAATTCATAGCATCAATCTTATGTGACAAATCAGATGATCATGCAATAGGTGAAATAAATTACATCAAAGGAACTTGTGAAACATGTGGTAATTTGGCTAAATTTCCTTTGAGAGATGAAGATACTGACATGATGAGGATGGTAAAATGTAAGAGTTACAATTACATAAAGTGTGAGACAAAAATTGGGAAAGAATCCATAAGGTTGGAATATGTAGAAAGGGAGATACTTGTTGGAACCTTTATGGAGAATTTTTGTAAATTGGCTCAACCATATATATGTCATAATTTTGTTTCTAAGTGGAAAGAACTACATTTCCAAACACTAAGATACACTTTCCCACCTCGAACAATTTTATCAATTGTTGACTTTACAGAAAATTTCTCTTTTGTTCATAAAAAATAGCTTCAAGTAGAATACTACTTTACAGAGCAGGTCACTATTACGGTCCAGGTGTCTTATCGACACGCGCAATTAGATTTGAATAGTGTTGAAATTACATATGACGCATGGGTCATTAAGAAATAATATAACTTTTACATTAGTGATGATAAAGAGCATGAAACACATTTTGTCTAACATTACTTTAAGATGTTTTTTGGATATTTGGAAAACATGGGCATAAAAATTGAAAATCATTTTGTATGGTTAGATGGATGTGCATCAAAATTCAAATCAGCAAGGCCATTTTATTTACTATGTAGATTTTATCGATACCAAATGATACCACATCTTTGGAGTTTCTTTGAGAGTGGACATGGAAAGGGTGAGCATGATGGTGTAGGAGATTGCATCAAACATGCTTTAAGAAAGTATCAAATGGATTATCAGAGATTTTGTATAAAAGATGCTCATGATGTAGTTGAATGATGTAAGACACACTTTGTAGTGACAAATGAGACTAGCACATCATCAGAATTTGATCGAGTTGTGCCATTTAGAGTGTTTAGGGAGATATCAAGTACATGCGCCATCTTTTCAAATTATTAAATCAAATTTTAATATACTTTAAATATTGGTTTGAATGTATTTATGTTTAACTTATTTTTTTTGTGTCTTAAAGGTGTTGATAGAAGATAAATGCATAGATGCAAGAGGTTAGACAAAACAATATCCTTGCATTTTGTTATGAGTACAGATAGTAACATCTGGTCATTGTACACCATAGATTACTTATGCTTTTGTGCTAACTATATTTCTAAAAACTATGGCGAATGTATCGACTAACAACATGGATATGTTAATGTATGGAATTTGGTGCCACTAGATTTTACTAATACAAATGATGAAGATGAGGATGAAAGCTTTGATGATATTCCATTAATTTCTACTGATTATGATCGTATTTTAGGATTGATCAAAATTGGTACGTATTTACCTTCATGATCTCAATCTATAAATTTATACACATTCATACTTTATTTCAACATATATATCAAGATAGGTCTCTTTAAAGTAAATTGACATCAAATCGTGAAATTTATTGTACAGGACATGTTTTTGCAGTCATAGTTGAGCTTGCAAATCTAGAAGGTGTTAGTTACTATTTATTACGTTGCACAGAGAAGAGGAAGAAGCTAACACATAATTAAAAAAGTGATGGAATTATGTTTCCCACATGTTAGTAGTGTATCTATGTTAAATTTATTAAAATTGAAACTTCAAATTTAATTGAAACTCATTGTTTGAAATGTCTATATAGGTCAGGTTGTTGTGCAAGAAACACATTTGAAGAAAATCAAAATAGTTAAACATGGGATTCACTTTATTTATTATCAATGTGACAACAAGGGATATCAATATAGCCACCTTGTAATTTTTACCACCCTATCTCTTAATCTAGTCATAGGACGTGGCATCCATAAGTGGAGACTAGATACTGATGATCATGAGAATATTACATGTTATCCAAGGATGAGCTGAACCACTTTATGTGGCCTAGAAAGAATGTATATATGTTTGCAACTTGTGTGACTTGGTTGAACAATTTGACATAAATATAAATTTTTCTTAAGCCTGAATACATGGCTCAAGAGGATGATTTAAAATCTTATATCATTCATGTATGTACGATATTGTATTGTAAATTTTTTACTATTGTTTACTTAGGACATGTCTTAAGGGGATGATTTAAAATATTAAATATGATTCATGCATGCATGATATTGTATTTTTAAAATTTTATTGTTGTTTAGTTAGGAGATGTCTTAAGGGGATGATTTAAAATCTCAAATATGATTCATGTATTCATGATATTGTATTTCAAAAATTTCATTGTTGTTTAGTTAGGAGATGTCTTAAGGGGATTCTTTAAAATCTCAAATATGATTAAGATATGGACGACAACATATTATGAAAATTTCATTGTTGTTTACTTAGGACATGTCTTAAGGGGATGATTTAAAATATTAAATGTGATTCATGTATGCATGATATTGTAGTATGTAAATTTCATTGTTTTTTAGTTAGGAGATGTCTTAAGGGATGATTTATAATCTTAAATATGATTGATGTATGCATGATATTGTATTTTTAAATTTTCGTTGTTGTTTAGTTAGGAGATGTCTTAAGGGGATGATTTAAAATCTTAAATATGAATCATGTATGCACGACA